>CAXAMN010021473.1:2531512-2554017 GCA_963970005.1 Durusdinium trenchii | reverse complement strand
GTGGAGGCAAAACGATTATGGAAAGATAGTCACGGGGCTCAACTATACGCTACGACATGATCGTTCTCTCGACAGGTTGATGGACAATAGGGCAATGATAGAGCTTATGCCTCTGATTACAGAGGGAACTGCTCGTATGCCATCACCTTTCAGTATTTATCCTCATGCTTTCTTTGCCATAGTGCATAGCGATGAGAAGCAAAGATTTCATTTGGTGATTCGCTTGGACAAGAATGTTTGGCATAACACAGGACATCAATACGATATGCCCTTCTCCATGCGTTTGGGAGTGAACCAAGGGCATACAGGACTCTCATATAACATTAGTCCAGAGAAGTTGAATCATAGATTGACTTCTGTTGAGGCAAGATGTTTAGGACATGTTTTTTCATGTTACCAGGAAAGAGAACTGGGCCAGCATTGAGAGGTATGATTTGATGAGAGATCCACAAAGTTGGAAATGAAGGAACAGAGGTAAAGGAAGAGATTATGTTCATTTCATGTACAGCAATCCACAAATTTTGCCTTACATTCCTCTAGGTCCAGGTACAGTGGTTCCAAGGGACTATAATCAGCCCTTGTATGTGAAGCTTGACGTGATTCGTTGGCTTCAGGCTGGACTTCCTCTGTATTTCAGCAACAATGGAGTGGTGCTTGCACATTGTGATGTAGAGCCCACATACTTGGACATTTGTATGGATGAACCACGACCAGAAGATGCTCCAGAGCCAGCTAAGGAGTTGGTTAACCCTCTGCCAGCAGAGAAGATAATGGAGAAGATCAACAGAGAGAAGGAGCAACAAGACAGATTGCGAGCCTTGTTCACAAGACTCTCTATTGACAAGCCATATGCCAGAGAACTTCTCAAGAGGATTCATGCCGATGAACCTGAGACAAGACAAGCTAAGAGGCATATGTCTCTTTGGTTGGATGAGCTGAGCTTAGGTGCTATTGCACGATTTGTCAGCTATGACAATCACCCTGCACGTGAGAACAATCGTTCACGATTGAGGTCACGTCAGGTGATGCCTGAAGGCCATTATCAGATGCCACCTGGATGGTCTTTGATTCCACCTAAAGAGATTGATGATCGTGATCCTTGGAGTATCTTAGGATACAATGCTCCAACATTGATTATCAATGGAGATGGTGCTACCACGAGGTCATTGTTTATGGTACACCCATTGGTTTTGAGCAAGGATCAGGCAAATCTGGTGAAGGTTGATGAGGAAGTGATTCGTTTTGACCACATTTGGAAGGACATCATTTCAAGAGGCTCAACAGCAAGGACTTCTGGAGGACCTCAAGGAGATGAAGAAGATGACTCTGCTCATGTTGCTGAGCGAGAGATGACATGGTTCATTCAGAATGTCAACAACCTGGTTCTCAACCCATGGATGGTATATGACATTGGCATGGTATCACTCCATGATCGCATAGGAACACGTGTACTCCAGAGCACTGGAGAAGACGTGATTCTAGTGAGGGATTGGGACAGGTTGCCAAGACACCAGAGAGAATATTTTTGTAGAAGATACAAGTTGCTACGTCCAAGTGTTTATGGAACGGAGGAAGACCCTAAGACGTATGCACCGAGTTTTGAACCCGGAATTTCTCAGTGGATGGAGTTGGCACAAACTGGATACCAACAGTTTTTCTTCATCCGTGCTTGGGAGAATGGACGCCGCTGGGCTGAAATTCTGACAGACCATGGTATTCAATCTATAGAACTTTCAAGTTTCTTGGATATGTGCAGAGATCCCAAATTGCTGGGTTGGAACTTTGGTATTCCAGAACCTCAGTGGGATAATTTTGGCAACACAGTGGAGGAAGCATTCAACAATCCCTTATTTGCCAAATTGCACTATCGCTTCAAGTAAGAGGAAGAGATTGGTCGTGTCATGCACCTTGTGTCTGAACTTGTCTGTGATTTTTTCATCAAGGTGCTTCCCAAGTGGGTTCTTGACCACTCGATCTTGTGGCAAGAGTTTATGATTTTGGATCCAGTCACAAATCTCCCTGTTTACAAGACTTCAGAGGATGCCTTATATGCAGAACGAGATCCAGAGAAGTATCACAGGCATTTTGCTATGAACTTCAAGAA
Organism: Durusdinium trenchii; assembly: GCA_963970005.1. Classification (NCBI taxonomy): domain Eukaryota; class Dinophyceae; order Suessiales; family Symbiodiniaceae; genus Durusdinium; species Durusdinium trenchii. The sequence continues at coordinate 2,551,913 of CAXAMN010021473.1, read as the reverse complement.
ATTCCGTTTTTCTGCAAGAGTTGTGTGGTATCTGATTGACCGTGACAGGAATTATTTAGAGAGTTTTCTTCACAACTCCAACAGCAGATTTGTGCAACATGCATGCTATCAACTTCGTGAATATGTTCAAGCGCGTGTTGCAGTTTCTGATCCCTTGTATGAGATGATCAAGAAGGAAGAGTTTGAACGCCAATACAATTCCAAGTTTTTGGAGGCGATTTCTTGCTCTCGTGTTGTAGTTGAGCCTGTAAGTTCAGGGACGTATGAGCCATCATCGAAGCTGAACTTAAAGGTACTACAAAACATTCTGAAGGGTGTCTACAAGATCCAGAAGAATGAGGAGCCTGCCAGAGAACGTGAGGAAGAAGAAGAACAGGCAGCTCAAAACATCTCAAACTTGTTAGCAGATGATATGGAGCTTGATTTTGATGATGACGACGTACCAGTATGGCGCTCCATTGTCAACAAGTATAGAGAAGGTGATCAGGTGCTACAAAGAGAAGCAGTGAAGATTACTCATCTTTTCAAGGACAAAAAGGACAATGAGAAGGCAACAGAAATTTTCAGTTCAGAGAGGACAGGTTTTCATGAGACCTCAGAACCTCTTCCAAGGACCATGGGAGAAAATCTTGTAGAGGACTTGCTCACCAAGAATGTCGCAGAACAAGCTTTTGAGGCAGGTGAAGAAGTTCCTCCTTACACAAGAGTCTCCACTATCGCTGGCGGAATTTACACTGGTAGTCTGATGTTGACGAAAGATGAAGATATGGAAGAGGAAGTTCCTGAAGAAGATCCTGCAGTTGAACCTGAGAAAGATGAAGAAATGTTTGATGAAAATGCAGGTACTTTTCCTTCAGAGGGACCAAAGATGGAAGTTGACCAGGAGGAAGCTAAGGAGGAGTCAACACCACACTTTCTGTCAAGAGAGATAGGTGAGGACTCAGCTGCATCATACTTACCATCAGGTGAGAAGGATGCTAACCTTGAGGATACTTCAGGTCAGCGGAAATCTAAGAAAAACCGCCTGAATAAGATTCCTGATCCTCATTTTCATGAAGAAGTTCAGGATGATGCAACTCTTGAGGAGAAGAAGAAGGCGGTGAAGAAGATAAGAGAGGTCAGAGAGGATGATGGAGAGAAGAAATTGGAGGCCGAAATCCAAGAGTCTTTTCCATCTGAAGTAGTTGTTGATAAAGATCCTGTGGATGCTAACAATACCTATGAGTTGCATACCTCACCTTTGAGGTTGCTTGGAGAGCTTACAGGAGATCCAGGTATTGGCTTTTATCAACTATGCTTCAGGGAAACTCACGCAAGATTGCTGAACCATGTTTGTTTCAGAAAAGGTGAGATTTCCCATCCTCATTATCAGTCGAGGATCAACGAGGATGATTTTGTTCGATCCATTCGATGTGTCTGTCCAGTACCTCCACCTGATTGTTATTAACACGACTCAGAGCATGATTTGAAGAGTTTTTTTCATCAATGATGACCGCATCAGTTATTTGGATGGCAAGTATAAGGTCGATCCAAAGTCCTTTGAAAGGGCAGAGCATGCTCGAGAAGAATTGGAGGATACGAAGAAGGAACTCAAGAAGGAACTGGAATCATATGGTCCCAATGGACCCAGTTGGGATTTTGTCACCTTCTATGAAGAGCTGTGCAGAAGGTTCCTCAAGGGAAGAATAGAAGAACAATATGGAACCAATTTATCGGCCAGCTCAGAGTCCTTGACGTTTTTATCCTGGAACTATGGCAACATGGTTCGTGGTCAGAAGTACACCACACCAAGGTTTCTCCAAGGACTTGATAGTGCAATGAGGCCACGCAAACAGAGCGCCATGTCACTTCAATACGAGCAATTTGAGAACAACCTTTTCTTCAATATGCTCTTCTTTTTACGTGCACATGTCGTGATTCTCCAGGAAGCTCATCTCCTTGTTCCTGCCAAGGATTTCATTGAGCAAAAGAATTGGACAGTTTGTTTCAATGATTGGGAGAATCTTGCAGTGATGGCTAGATTGGCACCAGGTGGATATGTCAAGATCATTGCTGGACATGACCAAGACCTTGGTCATTGTGAACAGCGTGATGTAATTTGGGCTATCTACGAGATTTGTTTTGGAAAAACAAGGCCTCGTCAAGAATTCAAGGATGCAGACTTTGAATTTGATGACTATGGTCCTGAGGACCAGCGTGTTCCACTTACTAGAGCGAACATGCATACCATCAGAGTCTGTAATTATCATGTTGACACACACCGTGCTGTGGATGCCCACTCACTGACAGGAGAATAGACAGCATTGATGCTTTATGAATGTTTTGTCTATGAGGTGGACATCATTTCTGGTGATGCAAATAGTTTAGCCTACAGAATGTCTGGGTACAAAAGGCAGCCAATGGCTAACTATTATTACAGCACCATGCAGCATTGGATCCGCAGGTTTTCAGAAGCCCGTGTAAAAGCAGATCCTGGTATCAAAGCACCTATTCCCAGAACATTTTACAGTTCATCTTCACAAGTCCTCAAGCAGTGTGAAGATTACTTTGATAAACTCTGGGAAGATTACTCCACAGTAGAGAAAGAAGAATACCAGGGATCACAGCTTGGAGATACATGTTTGTCTACCATTGTTGAATGGGGTCATTCGATGAGTGAAGAGGAATATGAAAATTCCACAGTGAGCACGAAGGAGTTCATCTGTAATTTTTCAGAGAACTTTGCTATGATTGACACGGAGGTTATGTGCTCAAGGCCCACTGACGAGGACAATCATGGTCCAATGTTTATTTCACTCAGACCAGCTTCCTATTCATCTGGAGACAGAAGACAGTATCGCATGGGAGCAACTCTTCATGAGGCGAAACTGCGGAGGAAGGAGAGACAGAAAGAGAATAAAAGGAAAGGAAGGCCGCCAACTTCTGATCAAGCAGCTTCATCGACTGCAGCGGCATGAAACTCAGAGCGGAGGCTAACTTTTAATGATAGCTAGCAAGTGAAGATACTTCTGATCACAGTTGATACTTTGCTTCCAGGCTTGACTTTAAGTTGCCAGGCTGAAATTTTAATGAATTCTGGTTTGCAACAAGGAGAAACTTTTTGTTAAAGAAGATACTCCTGCATTCCAGGTTTATACGCTTTAGCATGCAGATAAATACAATTTACTAAACGGTCATTATCTGCAGGTAGGTATGGACAGTTTTTCAGAACTGATGATAACTACCACAGCCGCTCTTTTGAAGTGACCTCTAATGGACAACCATTCATGGTTGATGATTAAGTCATTTCATAAGTTTGCATTTGTAGTGCAAGTTTTGTACATACATTTGCCGGTGTCTCCTTTCTTGTGTTTTTGATGTCATTGAGAATAAGAGTCCTTTTGATGCAGTTCCATTTCTATTTAAGTCTTGTGTATGGAAGCGGCCGAGACCACTTTTAGAGAAGAACATTCCTCGGACCGAGAGTTGACGCTCCTTGCATTTTGCAAGGCATCCTAATTCATTGCAATTTGTGCGGTCTTGAATTTTTAGTTCTTCGTTGCGCGAGTGTCGTTTACTGCTTTTACAGGTCTCTGTGTAAGAAAGCCGTTTTCCTTCGAATTTAAGTTTCTTTGAAGCTCTGGCTATTTAAGGGCTATTGAGCGCCGGTACACGGTATCTTCGCCGGTGAACAATACAGTCTCCAGCCGAGGTACATTGTCTTTGACCTTGTATTTGAGGTGAGTCAGCTATTGCTCCCTCACTGTATTTAGTATACCTAGAGATTACCTTTTCTAAAGTGTGAAATACACTGGAATTGGTAAGTACAGGGCACCGTAGTTTCCTTTTCAGCTTACTAGTAGTAGGTAGAAAATAGTGTGCGACATACGCAATAGGCAGGAGTGGACATGAATTTTGTGCCTGCTGAAATGTAGAGGCCTACTTGTACAGGTTCCACTCCAGTGGCCTATCTAGTGTGTCCATGCTTGACTGCCAGAAGGCTCAAGAAGGGATATAGGATAAAACCCTGCGTGAGCAAAAGACACTAGCGGTCTGCACCTCTACCGTGTACGCCCTAGTCACTCTTTCACCCCCCGCCCCCCGGGGAATTGATTTTTCAATACTGACCCCCCCCGTCTCTAAATTCAATTCTCTTTTGGAGAACGTTTTCGTGAGCCTCTCATGATTTCAGGATAGTTGAAACCTTCTTGAATATTAAGAAAGAATGCATATAATATTCTAATCATGAAAGGTATTCCTTGAGGGAATACATACCTAGAGTTTGTTTTGTAAAGCCCATCATTTCTTTCCTGGGGAACGTCTTCGTGAGCCTCTTATGGTTTCAGGAGAGTTCAAATCCTATGATGTTCCGATTCAATGTTCGTTGATGCTCTGAGCCATGGGGCAAGTTTGTTTTCCTAAGAATCTTTTTGAATATTTTGAGAGCAATTTAGAGTGCATATGAAACTATATTTGCGAAAGATCGCCTCCGAGGGGATAAATCACCATCGAACATTACATATTTGTTCCTGCCTCTCGCGTTCTCTTCTCTTCCCGTTGTCCTACCTTTCGTGTCTCCCTCCTCTTAAGTGCCAAGGTGGCTAAGGAGGACATCAGCGACAACACTAAGCTGAATATCTTGTGGTGACGCCAGTTGCAATCCGACAGCATCTACAGCTACAAGGAGGCTAGAAAGAAGATGTTGGCTTATGAAAGAACTACCACCTCATGGGGAAGTCAGGCGATCTACAAGGAATTGGCCATCACTACGGAGCACGATAAAAACGATGAGGGGATCCCCATGGACGTCGACAGAGTGAAGGGCAAAGGACAGGGAAAAAGGACAAAGGTGGCAAATCCAAAGGCAAGCAGAAGGGGAAAGGCTATGGCACTTACGCCAATGTGGATTACAAGGGCAAGCGCAAATAGCAGAAAGGGAAGGATGGCAAAGGCAAAGATGCCGAAGGAAAGGGCAAAGGTGTATCTCCAGACACCTATGAGCTCTGTGGAGGCAATGGCCATTGGAGCAAGGAGTGTCCAATGAGGGCGCTGAGGCAAGTCAGTGAGATATCCTCCACGGTCACGACATCAATGGGGGACAGTGCAAGTGTGGCCCAGGCATCGGTTGCAGCGCCATCAACAAGTTCAAAGAATGTCAGAAGGGTCGAACCGGTGATCCTGGATGAAGACGAAGAGGACGATGCAATGGGACATGTCCGCATGATGGGGGGCTGAAATTGATGACCTCATTCATAGCGACAATGATGAAGATTGGATCATATTTAAGGATCCAAGTAAAGGCCAAGGAGAAGTTCATTTTGTCGGCTATGAGGATTTGGTCGATGGTGGAGGTTCGAGACCTTAGAAGAAAGGTTGTACCAAAGTGAATTTTATTCGAATTGTCGTTGGAGGAAAGGGGACACTGGTGATCCTCGATTTAGGAATTGACATCTCGGTGCTTCCTATGAGTTATCGAGAAGTGGAATTCCCGCTGGAGCGGGTGATCGCTTTGAGATATATTCAAGGAGGGAAGATGACAAATGGCGGCATGCGCCAAGCCATGGTTGAGCTTGAAGATGAAGAAGGCCATTTGGTCGAATTGAGAGAGAATTTCACCTTGTCCAATGTCAAGGAACCCTTATTTGCTTTGGGCAAGCTGCTAAGAAGAGGTTGGAAGATTGAAAAGGTTGGGCAAGTTGCTAAAAGGCTGCTAAGAAGATGGCGCTGCAACCGATGCCGAGGAAAGAACAAAAAGGAGGCATGGAAGATCTCCTGCATCACTGTCAGCATTTTGCTGAGAACCTGAGCATCGAGCTGTCTAGGAAAGAATTCTAAAGGATGAAAGCCGACGAAGGTGAAGAGGCTAGAGGACAAGCAATGCCGAGGATGCCTTCAAAGGCAGAAAGACAAGTGCATGAGTTGACTCATTTCCCATACCAGCCTTGGTGCCAGCATTGCATTGCAGAAAGAGGTCATAATGACTACCACTTGAGGACAAGCATGCATCAAGCCAAGAAGTAAAGGCAGAGATGCCAATGATCTCGATGGACTTCTAGTTTAAACCGCGGAAATGAAGAGGTGGATGTGGAAGTGAAGGAGGATCTACGCATCTACCAGGGTGATCTGTGCGGAGGAACGTGCCTGGTGGTGATAGATGATTGGTCATATGCAGTCTTGTGTGTCCCAACACCAGGGAAAGGTAGGGTCCACTTGAAGTTCATGGCTGAACAGGTGATGAGGGTCAATGGGAACTTGGGGTTCTTCGATGAGGATGTTGTTGGAGGTATTGCAACAAGCAAGACCGAGATTGGGCTTCTACACGAACATTGAGATCAGTGGCCCAGCTGACTCACAAGCCAACGGTCGCGTGGAGAGAGAGATCCAGACGGTGCGGGGCATGGCGAGGACAATTGGTTTACGATGTCAAAGAGGGCTGCCAGATGCACGTCAAGCCATCTTCGCTAGTGTTCCTTTGGGCTATGCGCCATGTAGGATGCTTATTAATACGCTATAGAAGACAAGGAGGAGGACCAACAGCCTATGAGACAAGAACAGGAAGGAAGTATTGTTCGGTGAGCGTGTGTTGGGGGTAAATAGAAACAACGGAAACGACAAATTTGAACCAGGCCTATGGCTTGGGAAGACAGACAGAGCAAATTTTCATATGGTGGCCACAACTTCAGATTTGAAATGGACAAGAACCATTAGACGGCTACCAACTCCTTTTGACCCTGAGGCCGTGATGTATGTGAAGTTCTGGCCATGGAACATTGGGTTTGGGCAGATTGGTGCTAAAGCTTCCTTGCTGGTAGGCAAATTTCCAACAGCTCCATTGCCTCCAGATCTTGTCCTAGGCATCAGAGCAGAGGAGAAGAAGCTAGCCATGGAAGAGAAAGCAAAGAAGAAGGAAGACGAGGCAAGCCTTAGAAATGATGAAGTAAAAGGAGAGAAGAAACAGGCAGGGGCAGATGAAGAAAACAACAAGGGAGGTGATAATCCAGAGATGAGTGACTACACTCCAACACAACCAGACGAAGAGAAAGATGAAGAAGATCTGGTGATCACAGATGATATATTTCTGCAGGACCTGCTTGATAGCTTGGAGGAGCCTACAATCGAGAGCGAGGTCGATAAGGCACTAGCGAGTCCAAGGAGGAGCCTTATGGACAGTCCGAAGAGGTCAGGAAGAGAAGGAGATGTGGAAGATGAAATGCCAAAGAAAGTGGCAAGGTCTGCACCGAAGAAGATGTTGAAGACAAGAGCAAGTACAGAGAAAGATGAATCTGAACCGGCATCAATTTCGACAATTCGCATGGTGGTTGCTGGAGAACTATTCTACGACGGAAATGAAAATTTGGAATTCCCAGATCAATCTCCAGAGTTGCCAGAGGCTGAGCTTGCAGAGATTGAAGATGAAGCCACGAAGGAGGAGATTCAGAGGTTGATTGGCATGACAGTATTGCTTCCGCCTGCAAAACATAATGATTTAGAGTAAATATCATTGTTGATAACAAAGTTGGTGATGGATTGGTGGTGACGAGAGAACAAGTGGAAGAGAAGAGCAAGGTTGGTTGCACGCGATTTTGCGTGGTGTGCCCCAACAGGATAGATGTCTTTGCGTCAGCAGGAGGACATTCCTTGTTGAGGTTAGTTCTAGCGATCTGTCAGATCAAAGGCTGGAAGATGATCATTATGGATGTCAAGGATGCATTCCTGATATATGCATAGATAAGGTAAGCCTAGACAAGGCATTGGTTGAAAGGCTTGGGCTTTAGCAGGATTGGATCCTAGACCAGATTCTTCCAGGACAACGTGAAGGTGTAGCACAATGGTTCCAAGAGCTGAGAAGAAGCCTGATTGAGATAGGGCTCACGCCATGTGTTGAGGCACCAACGCTGCGGAGAGGTCAGGGTGTGATCCTTTTGGTCCATATCGATAATATGATCCTTGGAGGAGAAGAGAAGGAAGTGGCAAAAGTCATTGACCACCTCATGAAGCGCTATAAGGTGTCTGTGGAAGACAACCAGGTGTTAAGTTTCTTGAAGAGGACTCTCATGATGGATGCCTCAGAAATTAAGATAATGATGAATGAGAAGTATATCCATAATCTTGTGAAAATGATGAATCCGGTGGTCAAAGATACCTGGAGTTGAAATAAAAGATGAAAAGATTATGGAGGAGGAGGATTGGAGGAGACCGATGTAGAGGTCCGCAATTGGGACATTGCTATATATGGCAGGTAATAGACCGGGAATCCAATTTCATGTGAAGGAGTTGGCTGGAAGACTCCAAAGTCCAACAGAGGGTGCATGGAAAGCCCTGGAGAAGTTGGTTGATTATTTGACCACTACCATGGACGTGCATTTGGTGATGAGGAATCAGACAAAGAGCAATTCGTTTAGGAACAGGACAAGAGGTCTGATAACAATACCTCTATTTGAAGAAATTGAGAAGATGTGACTTTTGGAGGTAATTTGTGATTCAGATTGGTCAGCACACAAGTTGACACGAAGCACAATATCGGCAGGATGCATTTTCCTTGCAGGCAATTGGATTCATTCCTATGCCAAGACCCAGAAGAATATCACTTTGTCAAGCACAGAGGCCGAGTATGTTGCTTTGGTTTCAGGAGCTTCAGAAGGTTTGTTGTTGAAAGCTGCAGTCGAACACCTCACAGGTGAGCAGGGGAAATTGGTCATCTATGGTGACAACAATTCGAACATAGCGATTGCTCAGAAAGAAGGTAGGGAACATTGAAGCACCTCAATGGACGACTACTTTGGTTCCAGCAGAGACAAAGCAAAGATTTAGGTTTGCGGAAATTGGATACGACAACAAATCCATCTGACATCGGCACCAAGACGCTTGGAGGTAAGCGTATCAACATGTTGATGGATATCATGGGCTTTACAGATTCCTCACAACAGTTTGGCAAGACAGAGTTCGAGGTTGAGAGAGCAAAGGTTGAGCAGAAGAGAAGGTTGCAAGAGGTAAGAAGGCTGGTGTTTTCAGAAGAAGGATTATCAGAGAAGAGCATGTAGATAAACCAATTGGCAAAGAGATTATTGAGGCTCACGATGACAATATTGCTAGCAGATTCAGCCTTGGGCCTGGCCACGGCAGAGCATGGAGAGCAATTTTTTCCAGAGGATGAGTCGCAACAACAATCAGAGGGATTGCTTGGGAGAAAGGCGACAGGAGGTGAGATGCTAGAGCAAGTGGTGATGGGATTAACAATTGCCTTTGTGATCCTGAGCATTGCAATCCTGATCTTCCTGAAGGCCTTGAAGAACACAATAAGAGAATTGAGGAGATATGTGAACTCCTGGGGAAGCAGTGAGGAACGCCACTGGAGGCGAAGAGACCTATATCATATCTCAGACGAAGAGCAGGAAAGGATTGACTTAAGCATGTGGAAGATTCTAAGGAGGTGGCCGGAGAATCAACAGAATACAGAGTGCAGAATTGGTCAAATTGGCCATCAGGCCATAGAAACAGACATATATATGATAAGACAGATGAGCAATCTGGAGGATGCCAATGGGTTCAATGGACAGGAGACTCTAGATTAAGTTTCAGAGATGTGTTTGGCCCACCTTGGGGTGAGGAGATGAAGAAGAGGCACAAGAACAAGATGATGAAATGAGAGTGAGCTCATACATTGACGATGAAGTCTACGTGCACGAGACGCAGGTGCATATGAGAATGATGAGAGCAAAGTTAGAGGAAGAGAGAAGAAAGAGAGATGAGGACGAAGAATTAAAAAATAATTTGATTCCAATCTATGGAAGTTTTGAAGGACATATCGAACCAGAAGCTGACTATAAACATGTGGAAGGAGATGCCTATCAGGCTTCAAGATTTGAACAGATAGAGAACGATGTGGGCATTGAGATCTACATCATCGTGAAGGTGAGGCAATTTCGCCAGATGATGGAAGAAGATCTATCTGATGAAAACATCCTAACGGGATATGCGATATTCAGAGAATTCCAGAGGATGATGATGATAATCATTGGAGCGGAAACAAGAAAGGAGGTGATTGATTACATTAGAAGCTTGAGGCAATACACCTACCATGTGAAGAAAGGGCATGAAGATGTGAATTGCCCGCTGGAAGAAAACGAATGGCCAGACGGCTGGATGGCTGCAAATTGGGGATCCCCAAGAATATTGAGAGAATTCAGGATGCCACAAAGAAGAGAAAGAAGACGAAGCAACGGAAGCAAAACCTTTGAAGAGCAAGATGCTGCAGCAGCAGCTGCGGGATCAAGGTCGAAATGACCACGAGCTCATGGATGAACCTGAGCCTGAAGTCGAGTAGGTGCACCTATAGGATGAACACCGAAGGGATTTCATGGCGACGGTCCCATGTTTTGGCTGAAGACCCTCGTCAGCATGTGTCCAGGCTAGATGATGTCCGTAACCTACAGGTTCAAACCATCCCTGACAGGAACAAAATGTGCGGTCACGCGTTCACTCGCGTATTTACAATATATATTAAATTATCCCAATAATTTTATCGTTTCGCACGAATTTTTGTTCCATATGGATGCCTGCTAATCCGATCGTTCTCAATCGACCATTTTAAAAATATGCAATTAATCCTTGTATACTTAATATCTGTTCGAACATCTCCTTACCATGAAATAGATGTCTTAGATTGTCCTCCACCAACCAAATCATATGCCTGTCCAATCAACCAGATTCAGCTGGACCGCAAGGCCCTCACAACCCACCTTGGTAAGGAGCATCAGGCAAACAGATCACCGAGCTTTATATTCAGACCTGATCGTGATATGATGCCTGGACGATTCGTTTGCAACCATTGCTTCAATGATTTCACGATGGATTTTGCACTCTAGCCTCATTTTCGTCGTGCCGCATATCCGATCTTATTTTACAATTAAATCAAGAAAGAATATTTTGGAGACGCGTCAACCTCCACGGTCCCCGCGTCATCGGCCTAGGACTTTCAGGTCTCTATGCAGATTATGCCTGACAAGGCCACGAAATCATTGTTGATCCTTGATGAGGATGGCATGGACCCCACGTATGGCAGAAACATTTGTTTGGCCATCCAGAGCCATCCATATCCCGCAGATTTATATTGCACCCACGTTCGTGCCAGAAATAATTCTATAATAGCACGTGCTTTCGACACAGATTTGTGCCCATTTCTAGGAATTCTCAGACATATATTTCATTGCAGATCAATTGTATCGCTTCATTGCAATTCTTGACCTACATGCGCCAGTGGCTTGGGCTTGGACTTCAAAGCACCTCCTTTCGTGAGCCGGATATATATATATATATCTAATTCATGAAGATGTTGATATGCAATTCCAAAATTTAGATGTTATTTTGAATAATTTAACATTGATTCTATATCAAGATTGGATCACCAGGTTGCATAATATCACCTTGACCCATATCCTCCGATCTGGAAATAACGATCTCCTATCTTGATGTGACCCAGCCAACACAACAGGAGACCGAGACTGGCACCTGGACCTTCAGGCCACGAGGCCAATCTAAGGGCACCGATGATGATCATTCCTCTACCACGACTACCAGGCTGACGGCGAAGACGCCCTCGCAGACGACCTCCGGATTTTGATCCACCAGATGAAGAACAAGCTGAATCTGAAACGCTGACCCACAATCTTATGGTAAATATGATCCCCACAGGGTCGTATGCCGGAGCGGCGCCTTATGAGACCATGGGAGACGAATATCAACCTCGTCGTACATAACATCGACGAGCAGCGCATTAGGCGGCCAATAAGAGAAGAGTTGAACCGCCTGCGCAATATGTCCAAATATGAACCTCTGTCAATCGTAAGAATAACATTAGATCAATATTTCATAATTGAGCAAGTTATAAAGGTTTCGAACGTGGCTAGTTCGGCTACCATTTTGACCTCGCGGCATCAATTCGAAGCTTGATGCACAACACCTTTAATATCCTTAAATTTAATCATCTATATCCAAAGTCAAAAGCATGAAATATATGGGGAATATTAATGGAAATGAAATGATAGATATATACAATATGAACAAAATATATTATGTGTGATGACCGCCATATATTGGTTCAAATGCTCCTAAAGGCCGCGCGGCCTTTTGATTCTGAATGGAATATCGGATAATTTTATGAATCATCATGAATATAAGATAAATATCCATTCGCATATTTTATATATATAATATTAGATTTTTATTTCGAATATATGATATTTAATATAAATGTAGATATAATTTAATATATTTATTTAATTAATAATTTATCATATAATCGACAAATATTTTCGGTTATTCATAATAATTCTAAATATTTGAGAAATCGAAATAATAGAAATTATATGCTAAATAATTTTTAATAAATATTTATGTTATATAATATATATATATCGAACATATACAATGTTATAATTTCTTTCTTTATTTCGATATATATATATATTAGAATTAAAATAACAATAAATTCTACATTACATATATTTCATAAATCATTATTCATATATTCAATTATATTTAAAATCAAAAATTATCAATTAAAATATTGCTTATATTATATATATATAATATATTCATAATGATAGTATATCTATAATTGCAGAAAATAATTCAATCTTATAATCGTAATTATAAAGATATAAAAATTAACAAAAATAGAATAAATTCAAAATATAGATATATTGATTTTTTATATATTAATAACAAAATAATTTTTCGATATAAATATATTTAAATTATATATAAAATAAATATATATAAATTAAAAATAGAACGAAATATATCCAATCGAATAAAGAATCCAAATCTTATCGTTACAAGAAACAAAAACATGCTATTAATTGAGAATGCGCCCGGCGGAATCAATGCAACGGCTTGGCGTCCAATTCGAGCCGAACTACACCCGTTCTTACGGCGAAAGATCTGTAATCTACGTCATCCAATGAATAGCCTGAATTCTGGGAATTCCGAGCCAAGCAAGTTGGAAAGCAACCAAATCATATGATTTCGTATTCCGGCAAAATTTACGGGAAGGCTTTCCTGGTGCAAATTTGACGATCCAATTTTAAGATCGCGACCATTGGAATGTTTTGTTGACGAAAATGTAATATCCAAAATATATTTGCCATATCTTATATTTAACGCTTGCAATCGAGACGAACAACCATTCCCCACTCCCCATTCCATCACTCCGACTATCTAAACCCTAATTGAGTTGCGTTTTTTTTTGGGATGTGGGGCTTATGCATTGGGTCTATACCTACCCCTCTCAAGCAAATGCCTACGCGAGGGATTCTCTTTGTTAGGGGCCTACGTGGGTTGCCTACGCAGGATATTGTCACCAATTTTAGTCACATCAGGTGACTCGGAAAGAGCTATATAATCAACAAGTTGCGACCGGGTCACATCAGGTTCCTGTTTATAAGACTTTTATAGTTTTGCTACCGATGACCAAATAGATTTTGTATCAAGCCGATCCAATTACAATATGGAAACAACATATAAACAACACGCAACAAGCAGCAAACAAGCAGCAGAAAACAAGAGGCAGCAGCAGCAGCAGCCAAGCAGCAAAAGCAGCAGCCAAGCAGTAGCAGCAACCAATAGATTCTTGCCTATGCGCTACTTCCGCGAGCGCCTACGCGGGGCCTACGCGAAAATAGGTCCATTGATTATGGTACCAACAGGGTGCACACACTTGTAGCTCAAGAGCCGGTGTGCCAGACCAAATACGATTAAATATTTAACCTCAAAAATCAATATGCCCATAATTTCGATAAACAAATTTCAAATATCCATTGTATCCATGTCGTTACAATTCATTTTCATTTTCCTTGCCCATTGGAATTTGCAAGCAAATATCAAATTAAACAATTACAAACCATCATTATCTTTCCCCAAGACCCTAAACAATTTTTAAAGAAATACACGACGCCTCCGCAATTTCTCAATAATTCCCTTTTTGTATAAACCTAATCATTTACCAATAATGGTTTAATTAAAAATTCTAGCAATTTATTGTAATTCAAATACCAATCTAATCCATCTATACACGAAATTTGCCTTTAAAAACCAATACGAAGCACACCTACATTCCGCAAATTTATTCCACAAATTATGCATTTTCTCCTATAGAAACCTATAAGAATAACCTTCTAAATTATTTATATGTTCAATTAATTCTAGAATACCGACCAAAATATAAAACAAACAAAACAAAATATATCAAATAAATATAAATAAAAATACATCAAAATATATATTTAAATAAATCTATCAATGAAAACATAAATTGCTAAATATAATACAATATTTTCAAAAATTCAAAATTATTGTATATTAATAATATTATATATAAAATTAATTTTATTATCCAAAAATTATTATCATTCAATATATATATAAATCTAATAATATTATAAATCATGAATAAATTTATCCTTCCAATAAATAGATAATATTTAATTATAATCGAATATAGTTAGTTTCCAAAATATTTTTTTTTCAAAATGATATATTCGTCGTAATTCCATGGAGGTCCGCTTCTAAATCTCCTTTAAATTTCAACCCCACTCAAACCACAGGGATATTAAACATAAAGGCGTATAAACTGCAAAAACTACGAGAGATATTTAACGTACGCAAATTACTAAGATGCTAGAATTATTACTGCTATTGCTAGATTCCTATAATTGTTTCCATTTTTTATTCTTAGAAATCTTCAAAACGATATAATCAAAAAAGATATAAAAATTAATTCAAAATATGTAAATGTTAAATAAACAAATAATCAAGAAATAAATCATCGTTTAAAACGATACTAACGCAAAAATCTCCGTCGATTTCTTTATCCTATCAAATTCTTATATTTCCTGTTTATTTATCTTCTTCTTATTATGTATTCTTCTTCTTATTATTATTATGCATTCTATTTCATTCTTCTTCTTCTTCTCGTCTTAGTTCTTCTATTTCCTGTTCTTTATCTGTTTCTTCTTTTTCCTATTTATTATCCTTTATCTATATTTTTAAATAAGGCTTTTTAAATGCAATCCATATAAATATTAATTATTCATTTAATAATAAAATTATAGCAATATTTCAATATTACATTATTTAAAATATTTATTTTTTGTTAAATAATATAAATATATATATATATATTTAAGTATATAAATATATATGTTATTTTTTTCTAATTATATATATACCATTACATACAATATTTATATATATATATATATTTGTTCTTCATTGTTGAATGGGTTTAATTAAGATCGCAATTAGCGATCAGAATCAACCCAAGGATATCGACATCAAATGTGATGCATTGGACTTTAGAATTGCATGTAGCCATGTCTAGCCGAACATTTAGAGCTAATCGTCCACGGGTATCTTGCGCGGAAAACCTGTCGAATTAGTTTTCTCACGTTGCAGATTCCTCTCATTGCAATTGCCTCGCAGTGACACAAACAAGGTTTGCAGCCTCACTGCTCCACAAAGAACAATGGGTTTTCCAAATCCAAAGTCGCTGCTTAATAATTCCTGCCCGCTCACTCTCAAGTCCTTATATTTTGGGTATAAATGGAAGTGTCCATTTTTCCTCGAATGGTCAACGCTTGGATAGTGAAATATCAGGTTTTCCGGAGCTCAATACCGCTTGGCTTCTTCCCTCCCTCGTCTCCTTCCCACACATCTGGCGGCCTTGGCGGCAGACGTCTGGAGCCTGAGATTTAAACAACAGACGTCCAAACGGACTGCGGCATGTGCTGCGCGCCAAGGCATGTTTCTTGTCCAATTCCGACTGATCGCCATACGACCCCCTTCAACCACAAAAAGGATTATACACCACTTGCAACAAACATGACATGGACTATGGACCTCCATGGACAGCAAAAATACAAGACATCTCTGCGGAAGTTTGTCAGAAAGTGTTCAAAGCTGCATCTACAGTGAAGGCAGTGACTAATCACAAGAAGGCACAGGATTACCGAAAGCACAGAATTGTGCTGCATCTGCATCTACTGAAAGCTGCATCACTTCAGACAGAGTGCTGGTAGCCATTTATGCGACCACGGATGTTGGTTGAACATCTTGGGGTTGAAGGCTCTTGCATTCACCTCGGCTACCAATCAAGCCAAAAGAGTCTTATTAAGTCAGGGGTGCTTCACTTGCCTCATTTATTGAATTCACACACACACACATATTCATAGCAACCCATCTGGAGTCTAATCGTTTCAAGTGCTTCGACTAAGCTGGCCACAGTGGACTTCGAATAGCGGGGAAATCTGAGGGCCTTCAGCCACAGCCGTGGTATGTCTTGCAACAAGAACAGCACTACTCATGCTCCTTCAACCTGTCCTAGGCAGTCCTAGGTGTTTGGAAGGGTTCAAAGACCATTGCATTATATTTGCATTATTGTTTATATATATAACTATAGTCTATAGTTGATACTGGTTGATATATGTTGATATGTTGTGAAATGTTTCAGGTCTATTCAGCGCGTCCTCGCCCTCTCTGCACGAAGGCGCATCATCAACCATTCAAAAGCGCCCTCTTCTAAAAGCTCGGCTGACGGAGTTCAGCAGCCTTCTCTTCTTGTTTGATCAAAGAATCCAGCCACCGAAGCCGATGTGCTTGTTGAAGCTCCTGGCTTTTACATGACATGAAGTGGCTAGACAGCTACGAGTTGTGGATTTCCCGTAACCCTTCCTGCTGGGAGTTTCTTCTATGGTTTTCAAGAAAAAAAATAAACACACCATAACAACACAATAGTATGTCGTTGCCATGTTGACTTGATCATGACGTGCTTTCCTGGGAGGTGGCTATGGAAAGGAAGATCACGGTCAGAGTGTTGTTGTTGTTGTTGTTGTTGTTGTTGTTTTCTTTTCTGAACAACACATGTCATCCATGTGCGACCGGGCGCTCGTTTGCGCAAACGCGTCGTGGCCTCAGCGCTGATGTGTCCAGAGGGTGGTAGCGATGCCTCCTTGATGACGCATTTGCATTGTGAACACTCGGTGGCATACCTCACATCCTGGGAGCGAGTTCGAACGTGACGATCGTCTCGCGCAGGTTAGCAAGAACCTCCCAGGTCCGTTCTAGGGGAGGACATATTTGCATCGGCCAAGCTGTCCAGATGTGGTAAAGGTCTCTGAACAAACAGGCAAAACACTGAATTATTTCAGCACAAACCAAAACAGTTTCAGCTGAATTCTTTTACATCAATTCCTTGTTAAACCACACAGACCCTGTTGCGAAGGCGTGGACAAGGCCCGGACCGCAAGACACAGACCCAAACAAGGCCCGGACAAGGCTATCGTGGCCAGCCTTGTTTTCCACAGAACAGTAAACTGTTTGGGAATATTTGGGAATGATCATACATCCTTTCTATCCCAAGCCCATCTATTTGTTCTATTATTCGGAAAGGATCTTTAATCTAAATAATAGATGGTAATCCTTTCCAGCAATGAAAACAGGTCCGCCCCAAAAATACCTGGTAAGCAGAGCCCGCCTGGGAAAGGAGGCCTTGAGTGAACATCGGGCTGGGCTCCTTCCAGTAGTCTTCCCTGAGGGCACTGGAACGATTCGAGTGTCCAATTCATGAGTGAGTGAGTGAGTGAGCGAGTGAGTGAGTGCGTGGGTGAGTGAGTGAGTGAGTGAGTGTCCGTCTCTCGATGACCCTGGAAACACGCTCTGGCTTCCAATGGCCACACCCTGGTGAAGGTAAGACTTGGCAAAGAGTGTAAGGCATTCTGGACTAGAAAATGACACACTAGAATGGATGATAATGGCCTCAGGTGCCTGCTACATTTTACATGAACATGACGGACTCCCCCAAAATGGCTCACCAGTCCTGGGGATGGCTCCTCTTGAAACATGTGTTCACGGAGAGGGGTCCCCTTGCCTCTCCTGGCATTTATCAAAAGACACAAACAAGCAAAAACGCGAAAGAAGCGAACGTCCAAAAACAGTGGGGCAAGTTTATTTGAAGGTCCAGGTTGCAAGGCGTTTAGGGTCGGCCGATCCAAATTAATAGCCGTCTGTTTGCTCATCCTGTGTCTTCCTTGATTTTCGGTGATTCGGGATGTTCCAGTGACAAATACATACAAATACACAATTACACGGGCAGGCTGCAGTTTCGATCGACATGTTCGAGTGGGCCAGGTCTCTGAGACCGTGCTTGCATAAGGCAAGTGCGGCTAGTTGCTGTTTCTTCAAGTTTGGTTCGAGGGCCACTTGCCTGAAACGGCAAGAAATGAAGACATCATAAAGTGAAAATCCCGGGCGGCAAAACTCATTGAGAGGACGTCCTTTCTTTGCCACAATGAATGGCTCGGACACAAGCCAGCCATAGGTGAAATATGGTGAAATGGGATGTCGTTCAAACTCATGAAAAGCCCTTGAGCAAAAGAACTCTACATGAGAAACTCATGATCCATAGTGTTCCCATGTCTGACTTTCCATGCTCTTTGGAACTCGGGTCACATGCGGGGTGAGTAACGCCATGAGTGTTTCGGCCTCCAACCACTCTGCAAGGAGGAGACCTCGCTTGCCTCAGTCCCAGACATGACCCCGGCCAAGTCCTCTTTGATTGAGGAGAACGTCCAAGTCAAGCATCCGCCGATGCTTAAAGTAGGACATTTGAGGACGCTATTAGGTGGAGGCCATCGCTACTAGTAAAAATAGCAATGTGATCTGCGGCCTTCCTGTTCATTCTGTGTCATCGCCTGACACGGACGGTGGCAAGCCGCCACCACCGGTCATCTGAGCGCCCTACAGGATACGGCAAGAAGGCGGCTGCGAGCTCGCCTGACCTCGATACGAAGAACCACCTGTTATCAGCCCTCCAACGGCCCCCCCTTATATATACTATAAATATATATATATAGAGAATTGACTTTCGCTTCCATCGGGGCCTCCAAATTGCACCCATAAAATTCTCAGCTGACGGCAAATGGCTCTCCATTTGAATGATGACGTGACAAAAACACACAAAGAAGGACCTCGAACCAGAGTCTGTTAAATGCTCTGCCTGACCAATGGCCCTCGCAACAGGCTAAGAATGGCTGAGACATTGGCCCTGGAACATTCGTAGCTTGTTCCGGTGAAGGTTGGGGGAAGGCATTTAAGATCAAACAACTAACTCTGCTTCTGAACAACTAGTTTGCATCTGCTAACACGGTTCTCTCAAACCGTCCTTCCAGTGTGTAACAGTATGTAAAAACTGAACTATGGCCACAGTTGTCTGTTCACTCCAAACACAAGTTGAGCTCTCGGCGTCTCTCTCTTGCGAGGAGGATGTGTTCGGACTGGCACTGGTGGCCTTACGCTGACCTCGTCGAGCGGATGGCGATTTAGACGCCAATGTTCAAAATCGATGTTGCCTTTCTCCGTCAATTTCCAACGCTAGCCGCTAGACTGGAACGCAAAAAAGCACCAATATGACCATCCATCCTCAAACCTCCAATGGTGAATGTTTCTTGTGCATCGTGCACAGAATATGGAACCCAAAACAAGCAACAGACCCTGGCAGCATATTCCTTGAGGGGGCTCTCCCCTCTTGTCCGGAGATGCTCGTTGGTGAAAAAACACCAAAGGATCATTAGGATATGAAATGCCGATTTATATGTAAGTCTGAGAGTCCCAAGCAAGATTTACAAGCAACACGATGCATCGCTGCAAGTGGTATCTCCACCGGCCAACAAGTCTTCAGCCCCAAACGGGCCTCGGATGCTTTTTTTCACATCGACGACTTCCAATGCCTCACTCCTTTCGATCTTATCGTCACGAGGTCTGACCGATTGTACACCATGGGTCTCTCGACTCTCGACTGTCACGAGGACGTCACGCGATGGCCTCCACCCTAGTTATCCGCCGACCCCGGCCTATAGCCAAAGCCTAGGCGGGGAGGCGCCTGGGACACCGCAGGGTGAAGCAGTTAGCTAAGCCTTGCAGAACCCTTCCAAGCCCTTCCAAAGGCATGTGTGCAGGTGCATTGTGGTTGGCCTACTCCTGCATCGCAGCCTTGCCTGCGTCAGGTGGGAGCCTGGGGAGGGAGCCTCTGGAACGTGCAGCCCGCACTGCAGCCTTAGAACTGAGCCTCCGGAACCTGCCACCTCGGCAGCCCTCAAACCCTTCTCGGCAGCTGGCAGGCCAGCCAGCAACGTTAGGCATTTTGGACCGCTCGGCAGCTGCCAGGCCTGCCTCTTCTCTTCGCCTGTTCCAGGCCTGCCTCTTCTGTTCTTATGGGCTTCCGAAAGCCTGGGGAGGGAGCCTCTGGAACGTGCAGCCCGTGCACTGCAGCCTTAGAACTGAGCCCTCAAACCCTTCTCGGCAGCTGGCAGGCCAGCCAGCAACATTAGGCATTTTGGACCGCCCCCAAACCGTTCTCGGCAGCTGGCAG
>CAXAMN010021473.1:2459419-2517658 GCA_963970005.1 Durusdinium trenchii | reverse complement strand
CAGCTGGCAAGCCTGCCTCTTCTCTTGGCCTGTCTCAGGCCTGCCTCTTCTCTTCTTATGGGCTTCCGAAAGCAACGTTAGGCATTGTGGACCGCCCCCAAACCCTTCTCGGCAGCTGGCAGGCCAGCAACGTTAGGCATTTTGGACCGCCCCCAAACCGTTCTCGGCAGCTGGCAGGCCTGCCTCTTCTCTTCGCCTGTTCCAGGCCTGCCTCTTCTGTTCTTATGGGCTTCCGAAAGCAACGTTAGGCATTTTGGCCCGGCTTCAAACCCTTCCCAGCGCCTTTGGCCTACTCCTGCATCGCAGCCTTGCCTGCGTCAGGCGGGAGCCTGGGGAGGGAGCCTCTGGAACGTGCAGCCTGTGCACTGCAGCTACAGACGGGCCGCCACCGGAACTACACAAACGCCTTTAGTTACACGTGCTACACTCCTCCTGAAAGGGGGTCGGCGGCACCCGGGCGAAGCCCTTACAATTAGGACTTTAGTTGATGGCCCTCTGTGAGAAGTAGAGTCGAAGCCACGACCGGGTCATAGAGTCAAGGGGAAAACACCATGCACGTCTCGTACAACTCAAGCCGACTCATCACCAGCAGCGGAGTCAGTTGACGCAAGAACACCAACTCATTGAGCAAGTAATCCCACGGTACAACTTGTAGCTGACGCAAAGCCAGCAGCAGCAAGAAGAACTCAAAGAACTCCACAGCCGTCAGCATGGCGGAGTGGAAACGGTCGGTTCGGTAAGCTTGAGGATCTGAGAATGGTACACGCATGCGCCAGGTCCCACGCGAACGAAGCGAAGACTGCGAGCGAAGAGCGAAGCAGACGGCGACACCCTCCGAACCTCACTGAAACCCCGCAAACCACCCCTAAGCCCTAAACGCAACCTCGTAACCCAACCCCCCCCAAAAAAACAGGGGAACCTCACTGGAACCCGGCAAGCCACCCAACGCAACCTCGTAACCCAAAACCCCCCCAAAAATGGAAACCTCACTGAAACCCCGCAAGCCACCCCTAAACGCAACCTGGTAACCGGAAGTTGACAAAAACGAGCAAAAAGTGTAGTAAAAGTAGCAAAAAACTCACAGCCACTAACGGCGCCGTAGCCATAAACTAGGATGCACAGCTGTGCGAAAGTTTAGGAACTCCAGTAGTGTCTTTGTACTTCCTGAGACTGGACCTTTGTCATGTTTTATGTTATTGTGCTGCACGGCTCAAAACCCTAAACCTGAGTACAAAAACAATATGTGTTGTTCTCTGAACTCTCTGCTCGTGTCATCACCCAGTGAACCAAATCCACTCTGTTCACGGTTCAGGTGAGCATTACTACCGTCCTCCCCCGGAAGGGAGGCAGTCCTCGGAGGTAAAGAAGGAACAAAGCCTCAAAGAAACAGCTGGGATGAGGATCGATTGTAATCTAAAAAAAGAAAGGCCAGCAAACACGATGATTAGAAGCTGACCCGGGATGACGTAAGAAAGGAGCCCATCAGCCGGTGGTTTTAATTTAGAGTTGCGGCATGTACTCTGACTCTGTGGTACACAAATGGCCCAGTACTTTCTTGAGCACTCTGTCAAGAGTTGGCCAAAGATGCCCAAACAACATCTCCATCAAACATGCCCGAGATAACATCTCGACCATTGGTGAATGACCTTTCGTAGACTCAGTGGACTCCCAATGTCGACCGATTCCTGAACCGTTCAGCGATTCTCAATCAGTGACATATGAGCCACATGAAAACGATATGTAAACTCCTCGCTTATTCATGCTGTGCAAAGAGTGGAAAACGGTACCTTTTCCATCGCAACTTCTTGAGGTGTCCAGGAGAAACTCTGTCAAAGTTCTGCAGAGCTCATACAGCTTCGTACTGCAAATGTCTCAATCTGCGTGCATGTGTGTTCATTTGTTCGCGGAATTTGGAAGGAGTCCAAGTTTCGAACCAAACATTCTGAATTTAACTGACTTGACTTTAGATTTACATGACATAGAACATTCTACGTGTATGGCCACGATGTTGGTCATACATTTGGCCGAGACTCTTGTGCTGATGGCGGAGAGGACTGAAGGCGGCCTGCAGGAACGAATTCAGGGCCGAAGGGAGACATCACTGGCTGATAGGGCGACCCTGGTTGACCACCCCAAATGAACAGACTAGACTAGCTGGGAGGTCAACCTACATGGTGGACCAGGGCTCGAGTTTTGACTCATGCCCGCATCATCCTCGTTCTGGCAAAGAGCCCCCAAAACACCTCCTACTCAGCAGACTTGCTCCCGTTCTTCATCCGGGCTCATTGAACAAGACTACTCAAAACATCTTTATACTATATATATAATCTTTTGTTGCATACACATCTGCAATGAGTCACATTGGATTGGACTGGAACAAGCAGGCACAGATTGGACTGCAATATGTGCAAACATGCATAGGGGAAAAGCCACTTTTCCCACGGGATGGACCACACGAATGGTGTGCCTAGGAGGCTGGCCCCGAGGGGTTCAAGGAGGCGCTGCTGTTGCAATACGACGCGAGCATGTCAGGCAGGAGGCCGCAGCGCTGATGTCTTGCATTGAGACTGCTCTCTTTCTCTCATCATGCATGAGCAAAGGGAGATTCAAGAACGACGCCCCTTTAGGGCGGATGTCATGAGGTGCTTTCCACCTATGACCATTTATGTAGAGTCTTCTTATTGCAGCCGCGGGGGTATCACCTCGGAGCAGCCGGGCCATGTTGAAAAATCTCCTCAATTCAACTGAGCCTATGCAAGAAGCGGCCCAAGCAACGAGACACCCTTGCAGCCATGGACGTTTTCATGCAAAGCTTTGTACAAGTCCAAACATGAATTAAACATAAAGTACCAGGCTCTTGTGACCCTCAGCAATTTCTGAGCTCTACAGCCAAGGTTGGCTTCAATTGGTTTCAACATGTTTCATCACCAACAACCCTTCTCATGTTAGCATGGGAAAGTTGGATGAGCAAGCCTGATCTGATTCTTGCAAGTCTCGCTGGGTCTAAACAGTATTTGGATAAAACATGTTTTATAATGCTCTCGCTGATATGTGCGGCTGGTGTCGACATTTCTGTTTGTCATGAAACACTTGAATTGGCTCACCCTTCTGCTGGCTGGAGTCCAAACTCCCGATTTCCTTCAACCAGCCTGGCAACGGCATCCTGCCCAAGCGGCTGAGGCAAACCTCCCCGGTCATCCCTTTTCACCACATGGCCAGAGTGAGCATAGTAGTTGCAACTGCAACAGCACCCGGCTCAAGTGGTGAGTTTGTTCATCAGTGTCCAATGTCCATTCCCCTGGCAAAACTTCCCACTCCAACGACTTCAAACAAGGGACGCCCCCAGCAACATGAGCAATTGATTTCATGCCCTCGAATCATAATCGACCCTTCCAGTCCAATAAACCGTTTTTGTTGTCCATCTCACTGGCTGCCCGTCCAGTCCTTGGTCAGGTCCATCGCTAGCATGGTGTCACGGCACTCCCTTGCATAGCGGAGATGCATTGCCAGGTCCTTTCACAGGATTCGAAGAGGAGCAGTTCTCATCACAAAAGGATACAAAAGGTATTTCATTGAGCCTTCTTCCTCTGCTGTGGTGTAACTTCTAAAGCTGCCAAGTCATCAAAAGGCATTGTAAACACAAGCCCAAGACCCAAGATCATCCAAGATCTCACCGAAAAGGCCGGTGAGAAACCCTGAGGCTTTCTACTGTACTGGAAGGAACATCTGACCCCAAAAGTCGCCTCATCTTGCCAAGAGGACACGGGGACCTCCATGTCCTGACGCCAAATCAGCGAGCACAAACAAAGTCTCAGTCTTTGATAGTCTCGAGCCACACTCAGAATGGCCTTGGGTTGGAGCGAACCATAAGCATCCATTAACCATCAACCCAATCGAACGGTGTCATAAGCCATAAACAAGATATGGCATGATGCGTTCTCATGGTTTTCACCCCTCTGCGAGTTCAGTGATGCCGGGCCGGAGTTCCTAGCTACCCGCTACAGCAACACCTTCTTAAGACATGCTTGGTCAGCTTGCCACACATTGAAATGGCACGCGCACACACACACACACTTATGGATATGCGTACTGACTTGACAGCGGTGCCACACGCCGGCCTAGGTTACCACTTCCTAAGGGTACAGGCAAGGAAACCTAAAAGGAAGTGGAGGTCCAGCCAGTGGAGGTCCAGCAAGTTTCAGGTGGCCAGCAACTCCAGAAGAAACCACCGAGCGAGCGGACGACAAGGTGACGACGTGCGTGCAGAAAAACCAAGTTCATCACCGCGCATTAGCCCTTTACTGAAGGAAACAACGAAGTAGACAGTTTGTGCTCTACGTAGGTTTCTCGCCCAGCAGGTACGTCAATCCGGCGTCCCGGATTGATTTCACAGATGCAACACTGGCGTCTTCGTTGGTGCCAGTCCAGTGTGCATCCCTGGCACCCCCTGCTGAAAAAGAGAAGAAACAATTCAACGGAATCCCTGTGATTACAAGGGGCACACACATACGGTTACACACTCGTCAACCCAGTACTCAAAGTTCACGGTTCACCACTCATGTACCGTATTGATCTTGACATTGTATCACTTGTTCGTTCCTCAGACTCATGTTGAGCTCAGAGTCAATGCAACAGCGTCCAACTTGCCACCTGAAACAGCCTGTTGTATGAAGTGACGTTGACAAATTTTCGAAGAAATCCAAATCGCACAGTACAAAAGGAACCACGGTTCCTAGGTCTATGGTTCTAGTCTCTGGAACCATTGGTTACCAGCTAAAGTGGAAACTCAATCCCGTGGAAGGTAATATACTGCAAGAGACCCAAGACTGGTGACACATGTTTCAATGCTTTCCTTTCTGATGCATTAGTTTCGTGGACAGCGTGGCCGCTGCACAAATATAGAGTTGACTCTGCAAACAAAATGCGTGAGGACCAGTGCTCGTTGTAGCAACCGAGAAACTCCTGAGTCCACAGCCTAACAAAGTAGGTGACGCAAGGAAGTCTAGTGAGCGACACCGTCGTTGAGAGGAGAAAACCCTGTTAGGATTCTGAGCACAGCTGCCACTGCCGATTGGACAGGTATGTTTTCAACCTCATGCTGTCTGGTCTTCGTTGACCAGGACAACAAACAGGAGTTCCTGGGCCTCCGTGGTTGAAATATAAAGCAACTAGCAACATAAAAGCTTTGTTGGTGACTCAAAACCAATCAACTCATAAATGTTTCTTCGTTATTACGGCTTACACACACTTATGGATATGCGCACTGAATTGAATGCCACTCGCCACACGGCAACCTGGGTATGACCGCCTAAGGGTCCAGGTAAGCTTAATCGACGACCACGAAGCGACAAGCTGACTCAAGTCTGCAGAACTCATTAGCCCTCTACTGGAGAGTGGGGTCACAGCTTGTTCAAAAGTTCAAAAAGATCAAGAAGAAGCAGGTACGTAGTTCTGGCGTCCCAGAACTATATCAGAGTGCAACAGAGCGTCTTCGTTGGCTGGAGACATCTGGATCATCTTTCAAAACTACAAATCCAAAAGGATCCCTCTGACTTGAAGGGTTACACACACATGCCTCCCACAAGGGGAGACGACAAAAGCTAAGGCCAGGACAATTGTGCATGTGTGCACGCAGCGAGGACAAGAAGATGAAGAACTGAAAAGGGGACAAGACAGGACAAAGGTGTATGTGGTTGTGATGAAAAGGAACCAAGTGCACAGGGACAAACAATGAAAAGCCACCTCATTGTCAAACCTGGGCAACCTGAAGCCTAGGGTTGACGTAGGTGTGAATGCGCACGTACAAACTAAGGGCTGGACCAATGTGCGCGCAAAAGAAAGAAGGGGTGAGATGAAGGCAGGAGGACATGAAAGAAAAGAGGAAAAAAGATGTGTGTGTGAGAGGGAAGGATGAAAAGGGGAACCAAATGGAGGGGCCAGGAACCGATGAAACCAAACCTCACTTGAAAGACCTAGGAAGACCTGCCTGGTTTGGAGAGTACGCGCTGTGTGTGCACCTACGGCGCATCTCCACGGACTCACCCGGTATAGCCACTGTGCTGGGAGGATGTCTATGTTCAGGGCAACACCAACCGCTATGGCTCCCGATGAGCCAGGCACACAAGTACACCATAAAGTTCTCGAGGAGGACCCTTCAAGGAGTACAGCTGGACTTGGAGAACCAGCTGGGATACGCTTTCCATGGAGGACGCAGCGGAGGATCTAGAGCAGAGAGATGGGGAATCAACTTCGCTTGAGAAGCCTGAAGACCTTGGACATCACGCCCCCGGGAGGAACAAGATTGAGAAGGTGGCTCAACATGAGGAGAAACTCAATCTTCTGGACAAGGAGGCCGATCCAGAGGGGGAGAAGAAGCGGAAGACCGAATGGAGGAAGCTTTCGCGCGCAAAACGTGTGGGGTTCCAATGAACCTAAGAAAGGCTTCGGTCGCTGCGACCACTTTGCGGCGTTAAGCCTGCTTGGACCGCTGCGGTCACATGCTGGCATATAGCCTACTCGTTTTCAATCATCCGTCAAGTCTTGGCGACTGACTTTGGCGCAAGCCTACTCCGCCCGCTGTGGGGCCGGGCAGGGGGAACATGGAAAAAAACCGTTCGGCGCTCCTGGGCTGACCTGGGCTCTCACTTACAAGACACACACTTATGGATATGCGCACTGAATTGAATGCCACTCGCCACACGGCAACCTGTGTATGACCGCCTAAGGGTCCAGGTAAGCTTAATCGACGACCACGAAGCGACAAGCTGACTCAAGTCTGCAGAACTCATTAGCCCTACTGGAGAGTGGGGTCACAGCTTGTTCAAAAGTTCAAAAAGATCAAGAAGAAGCATGTACGTAGTTCTGGCGTCCCAGTGCAACAGATGCTCTTCGTTGGCTGGAGACATCTGAAGCACACTCCAGCCCCCTGCTCATCTTTCAAAACTACAAATCCAAAAGGATCCCTGTGACTCCAAGGGTTGCACACACACACACACACACACGCAGCAGCAGCAGCCATCTGGTCAAATTGATTATTCAAGCTGATTATTGTGCATTCGTGTCCCTGGGGTGGCAGCTGAGTGCACTTGCAAAGTATTGCAAAGTAAACAATGAACCTATACTTAGAGCAATATCACAGCTTGGCGAGTGTGTGTGTGTGGCACGTTTGCATGCTGACTCACAACTTCCAAAGGGATAGCGTACTTTAGAAGAAATAGAATAGAAGCATGCCAATGGTATCCAATTGATCAAGACCAACAGCATAGCAACCTTGTGAACAGTCTCAGAAAGAGAAACTTAAACCAAATAGACGGAAGAACAAGGAAACAAATGAGTCAGCCACCCAGCAGAAATTGAAGTCCGCGCAAAAGTAAAAGTAGGTCCAATGACCATAGGATATATCCGCCGACCCCAGCCGATGGCGGGGGAGCGCGTCAGAGAACTCTGCCGCGTCCGGCTGCGTGCAATGGCAGCGAGGACACGACTTAACCATGGACACCGGACGGATATCGTCGCGCCGAAGCTGCAAGTATTCAGGTCATGTGCATGCTTGCAACATTTTGGCTCTAGTTGTAATAGCCCGAGGACACGAATTAACCATGGACACCGGACGGATATCGTCGCGCCGAAGCTGCAAGTATTCAGGTCATGTGCATGCTTGTAACATTTTGGCTCTAGTTGTAATAGCCCGAGGACACGAATTAACCATGGACACCGGACGGATATCGTCGCGCCGGAGCTGCAAGTATTCAGGTCACGCGCATGCTTGCAACATTTTGGCGCAAAAGTAAAAGTAGGTCCAATGACCATAGTATATATATATATTATTAGATGTACAAAAGAATACTATATATATTGTATTATATTGTATCATTATAGCCATTTAGGTTGGAGGCCATCGCTCTTGGGTTGGAGGCCATCGCTCTTAGGTTGGAGGCCATCGCTAGTAGGTTGGAGGCCATCGCTAGTAGGTTGGAGGCCATCGCTACTTGGGTGGAGGCCATCGCTCTTAAGTTGGAGGCCATCGCTCTTAGGTTGGACGCCATCGCTAGTAGCTTGGAGGCCATCGCTGTTAGGTTGGACGCCATCGCTAGTAGGTTGGAGGCCATCGCTACTAGGGTGGAGGCCATCGCTCTTAGGTTGGAGGCCATCGCAAGATTATAGCCTCTCACAAGGGCCCTTGTGTTTCAGACACCTTGGACACGAGCCCGTTTCCACACCAAACAGCGACCCAGCCGCCCAAAGGTCACCGCCCAAAGGTCGAGGTCACCGAGTCGAGATGCTTCCCACCTCCGAGTCGCGGAAGCAGAGATGTCGAGCGAGCTTTGGAAACCTGGGAGGACTGATCGGAAGGAACGCGCCGATAGTCAATAGCTTCCTGCATAGGTGATAAACTTTTTGGAAGGGGATGCCGAAGATGGCTTAGTGAATTGCCATTTGCGGAATTGTCTCATTGTTTATGATTCGGCCAGAAAAATAAATCAATCACACTTACAAAATGCTGGTAATGCTAATGATTAGATTAGACTTCACTTGCATTTCCTTAAAACATCCGATGCACAAATCAGCCTGATTGGTCGTCTGGTTCTGGTCTGTTGGTTGCAGCATCACTGAAGGGTTTCTTCCACTAGTGTTCTTTTTACTGGACGCACCGTCATAGATTTCTCTCTCATCTTTCACTTCGAGGACTGACCAAGCCTCAACCTTCTTCAGCTAATCCTTTATATTCTTTATCAGAACCCCTCAATACTAGGAACAAATGGTGGTGTGCATTGAAATTGGCTCTGGGCCCACAGACCTGCAGACTGCACACCCTTGAAATGGACTCACTCGTGATCCATGGGACGAACAGCCGCCCCAGACCGTCTCGTCGGCCGTGACCCCGCACTCGGCCCGTAGGCGCCGTGGGAGCACCTGACCAGGAGCCAGCAACCGGCGGGCCACCTGAAGGACCGGACACCGAGAGAGGCTGGACCGAGAGGCTGGTCGGACCGGCAGGCCAATCACTGGCTGAGGCTGCAACAGGCCGCAAGGCAGGTCCAATAGTCGAGATCAACAAGCTTCCCAACCTCTCCTTCTCAGAAACATGACTCAGGGCGAACGAATGACATGGTTAAGAAACTGAGCGCAAAGACGCATTGCAAGCAGGAATCCAAACAGAACATGTACAACATTGTACAACTAGGTGACAAACACACATAACACAGGGACATCCTACCTTTTTTAGGAACATCAACAATCTATAGGTATACTCTATATATAAATATATGAATATAATATAGAGTATCTAAAAATACTACAATATGCAATCAATATGCAGTCTACATATGTAAGTCAGTCTAACTTCGCCTGTTGCCTTGTTTTACTCCGGATCCTTGAAAAACCAGGCACATGACATTGTTTGTTTCAGTTGTCCAACGACTCGGGCTTTGTGCCAAGAGATTTAGAGTATAAAACTTCAAAGTTTGACAGATCTTGGCTTGCAAGTCGGCAGTGCCATCGACTTGCGGCAGTGACATCGAATACCACGACATCGCAAAGCTCCTGCAGGCCGCCTGGAAATGATATCGTGATGTACCGTGAGCCAAGGCCCAGTATCTTTAAACTCAAAACACGAGCAAAACAAATTAATTCTTTTTTTAAAGAGAAGAATGAACTTCTAAAACGTTCCAACATATTATTGATAATCATGGCAGGTCCACAGGTGAAACTGTAGTGCCCGGACACAGTGAAGCAATGGTGTGTACTTGAACAAGCAAGTGAACATCCAACTAGTTTCCATTACGTCTGAGTTGTCCTGGCTGGAAAGCTGGGAAGCTTATCAAAAAGTGTTTGTGTTTCCTGCCATCTGTTGAACCCCTCAAAACCCACAGAATGCGCACCTTGCTTTGGACAGCTGCGGACCTCCCAGGAAGTAGCTCTCCAAATTGCACCCAATAATCTTCCACACACACAAACACACAAACTTGGTGCTTCCTGACCACCACCTGCTTCTTCCTGGTGTTCTATGGTAATGTAAACGTATAATGTATGCAGTATGCATGTGTATTTCATCCACGACACATCCGACACGTCCTGTCTACGCTGCTGTGGACATCATTTGGGGGTCGGGAAAGGCTGCCTGCAGGAGGGCCACCCATAAGACTTCTTCGACCACCTCCTTGAGCCGAAGGCGCTCTTCCTGCACCTGATCGGATCGGATCGGAGGCACATTGGGGTGGGAGTCTCTTTCAATCGGTTTGCGGAGTGAACAGCTGAAACGGGGGCAACATTTTTTTCAAACATTTTTTTTCCACCCTAACCTTTTTTTTCAACCCTGCAACATTTCTTTTTCACCCTCAAACATTGTTTTTGACCCTGTCACATTCTTTTTTGACCCTTGTGCATGCTTTTTCGACCCTGGACCCTTCTTTTTCAACCCCGTCCATTTGGGCCCACGGTCGATTTGACCTAGAAAGCTTCTTTGGTCTTTGCTCCTAGTAGCGATGCCCTTTGTTCTCACTTTGTTGCTCTGGTTTGTCGCGTCATGTGTGGTGCTCTGGTTTGTTGCGGTTCGTGTCGGCTGCTGGTTTTCTAGCTGTCGGCTGCAGCGGTGGCTGCCAGATCTCTTCGAGCTTCATTCATCGGCTTGCACCAATTCAATTTGGTCCAGATTTCTCTTCCATGTGCGCAGGAGAAGTCGCATGGGTGAGACGCTGACGCCGGCCCACTCCACAAGCCAATCGTGATGATGTTTCCTATGGTCGCTGGTGAAACCAAGGGGACCATTGAAGAGAACCTGAATTGAACAACACACGCAAAGGTCTTCAGGTGGAGCTCCCGTGATCTTTTGTTTGGAAAAAAGAGAGTTCACCCGGATCTGCAGAGATCCCAAATGATTCGGGCACCATCACTGGCAGGGCCACCAACGACCTGCAATATTTAGTGGGTCGCAGAGCCGAGCGTATCGCTTGGTACAACGCTCTCTGGTTCATCTGTGGCTTGAAGTCATCGGTCTTCAAAGATTCGATCACCAGGCACTTGGTTCGCCAAAGCACTACAGATGCACCCCTTGAACCTCAGCGCCAATCGGCATAAGTGCGCAGGCTCCCTTGCGCCATTTCTTGCGCAAGGTGCGCGGAAACCGACGCGCGGATCAGAGCAGCCAATGCCTGGCAAGACTGGACAGGGTGTCAGAAGGCCAGTGAGAGAAATATAACAATGGGTCCAAGAAGCAGTGGAGATGAACGAATCCCATGGCCCAAAACAGCTCAAACCATTGGAATGCGTCGGA
The DNA here is from genome assembly GCA_963970005.1 of Durusdinium trenchii. Lineage (NCBI taxonomy): Eukaryota > Dinophyceae > Suessiales > Symbiodiniaceae > Durusdinium > Durusdinium trenchii. Next base: position 2,506,386 of record CAXAMN010021473.1, on the reverse strand, counting down.
GTCGTGCATCTTCATGAAGTGCTCATGGCTCACGGCAATCAAACAAGTCGTCTGGCAATCCCCCCTGTGAAAACGCGACCCAAGAAAGACCCCTCAAATGGTTTATATTGTACGCAAAGAAACCCACTATAAGAGTGCTGTATATACGTAATTATAGTGGGACCATAGTATACACATAATCCATGGCTTACAAACAAAACACGCGACCGGACTCGTCCGTGCGACTGGACGACCACCTCTGTCCGTTGGGTCCAGCTCTGTCCGGCGAGTCAGTCAAGTGCGCCAGGTGGAAGTTCGTACGTCCCAGGAAGAGACTTTCGTGGCGCTGCCGTGGTGCCCCCGTGGGCTGTATGCTCTGGAAGAGACCCACATGGAACATGGAACATGGACCATGCGATGTTGTGGCGCAGGCCCTTTGGCGCATGCATTGTTGGGATGGGAAGAATAAAAAGGACAAACCTCTCAGGCTTTCAGGCCTCTTACGACGATTGCTGGGGGACCGGGCCAGTCTGCACCGGCTGCCGCTAGTGCGTCAGTTCAAAGAAAAGGAGAACTGGCTAGGGCTGACAGAAGAAAACTCTATATATAGAGTCTAATGTTCCAAGGTGTGAACTATGCACTGCACTGTCTGGACGAACTTGTTTGCTTGTATGTTTACTGTGGCTACCCAGGGCCAGCAGCCACTGCCAGACAAGCACAGTTTCACGACATGTTCATGTACGCTGGCCTATCGAGGTCTTAACAAGAAAACAAGACCGAGGTCTTAGCAAAGGACCGAAACAAGACCAAAACCTCACTGAAGGAAAACAACATCCCGGTAAGAGTTCCATGCTGTGTTGAGCGCTTACCGAGTAGAAACTGAGGTTTGAAGCCTGCTTAGGCCTTACTAATGTCTGAACATAGGTTTCAATAGGGGGGCCTGGGTGTAGGAGGGCGTGCATAGTAGCCATGATATTCGGGATTTCAGAGGGCTCGGTCTGTTGTGACCATTTGACAATCTTTAAAAAGTGCACCAAGCATATTTGTTCTGGGAACATGTTGCCCGGAGCGGCGATGTTGTGTGCGCTGCCACCTCTTTCTGAGCACGAGCACGCATCCAAACCAGCAGAGCAGCAACAGCTAAGCAAAAAGGAAGCGCCGGCACAAACAGCGGCAACAGCGGCGGCGGCAGCAGCGGTAGCAGCAGCGGCTGCAGCACAGCAAAGCAGTAAGCAGCAGCACCAGCGGCAGCAGCGGAAGCTGCAGGTGGAGGTTGGCAGCAGCCAGCCAGCAAGGCCAAAGCAAAAGGAAAACGGTGGAGAAGGACCAGCAGCGATAGCAGAATAGGGCGGCCGAATCATTCGAGCTTCCGACGAAGGCGTCTACATCCTAGGACTGAAAGGCCAGCCCCCCACGGTGCGACCCAGGGTTAGAATAGCGTGTCATAGGGTTGAAATAGCATGTTTATGGGTTGGAAAAAAAGGTTCAAGGGTGGAAAAAACATGTTTCCAGGGTGAAAAAGGCATGTTTCCAGGGTGAAAAAAAAGGTTGGAATATAAGGACCATGGGTTGATTTAGTAGGGGTTACATTTTGTTCCAACCCAGGGTTGAAAAAGCGTCTTGGAGGGTTGAAAAAAAAAGGTTAGGGCTGAAAAAAATGTTGGAGGGTTGAATAAACATCCAGCCCAAACGGTGGCTGGTTGTCTCTTGGAGTGCTGGTTGTCTCGACTTTTTGTCAAGTATGTGCTGACCGGTTCCAACGCACAACAGGGCCTTCATCTCTATGTGGTTGGCCTTAAAGGGGCCTTCATCTCTATAGTCCTGTTCATCTCGTCTTTTCTTCATGTCCTCTTTATCTCAAAGGAACTTAGCTTGTAGTTCCTTCAAAAAGTGACATGTGACATGATTCACCTCCTAGCAGGAGGGTATGATTCATCCAGGTCTGGCATTGAACCACCATCATTCTCCCCTTCTGGAAACCCATTGTGGGTTGAACAGCTACAGGTATGTGCATCTATGAAACCTAACATGTCGGAGCAGCAGATTCAACGCATAACGCCTGGTTTGATCATGTCTGAGTGAAAACAACTTATGATTTGCACTCCGAGGTGCTATGTGGATGATTGAGAACTGCTTGAAACCTCTCTGGAGATGGGGCCATCTGTCTCAAATCATGGTGTGATCAGGACAATTCAGCGTGACTCTTTGATATACCACCTAAAACTGAAAGACGCACCTCCGGTCTGGCACTGGGTGCCTGGATGCGACTCTGCAAGGCGCGAATCAGGAGCCCCCCTCTCAGCCCCAGATCTCTGGAATGGTCTGGGGTCGACTGGGCGACTCTGCTTCCTCCGAACAGGAGATGAGTCGCTTGGAAGCCACATCGAATCTGCCTAATAGCGATGGCCTCCAATCTAATTCATAGCGATGGCCCCGCATCTCTCCGCCCAAAAACAGGATGAACTAGGTTTGTGAAACTGTACCTTTTCTAATCCTCTGAACGTGTCATGGGTACGATCTTCCCATGCGATGAAGCTGGAACAGTTGTCTGTAGCATCTTACTTCCTCCCAGGATTTGGAAGACCTGGCTATGCTCACCCATTCATATGGAAGGGAAAAGGACTCCTGGACAGATGTGATGTTGAATGGAATCCACAAGCTACAAGCCTAGTCTCAACAAGGAGGTTGGCAACCATGATGGGTGCGGAGGATGAGCCTCGACCGATTTTCCCTGCGATCTGCTTTGTACCTCATTCCTCTCACGAATTGCCCCTCCTGCACAGCCCTGTGCCTCTGAACGAGCTGCTTTGCCGGATCGTGGCCGGCGGCGCATCTTCTCCAAAAGAAGGCGTGCAGCCTGCGGATTCATCGCCGAATCTCTTGAACATGGAAATGCCACCGTTTGTATGGCACATCGTACCCTCCAACAAAAAGAGGCTGCCCGCCGCTTCTGCCTACTCGCCATACAGTAATCTCTTGCATTTCCCTCACCCAACACCTGACGTAACAAGTCGCCCCAAAGGGATGCGGCAAAATTGATTCAGCGATCCCTTTGGCCTGCACTTCTTCCGGCACCAAGGCGGCGGCCTTAGACATCAGCTCATCCCGCCAAAGGCCTACAGGGCTTGGAGCAGTGGATCTGTTCTCATCGGGCATCATAGAGGGGTCGATGCCAGGTACTATATGACCAAACTTGTGTCCCCTTTATAAATCAACCAACCAATAGCAAAATGCCATCTATATGTTGTGATTCTTCAGACAAACATGTGTGGCAGGAGTTGTTGGATGATCTCAAAAACAACTGCTGGCCATTGTGCCATCAACTGCCATGATGTGCAATCTAGGCCGCAACTTTTCAAACGCCAAGGCTGATGTGATTTGAAACTGGCTAGCTAGAACCCTGTCTCCATCCACAGTGCTGGAGCTCCACTATACATCCCAATAACCGAATACATCTTAAGTATGGGTTCTCCATTGGTACACAACGGTATATGGATGTATATGGTATATACAGTATATGTCATGCATCTTTATCACCACTCCACGTCCCAGCTTACATCTTCAAGGCTACCTGGTCAGGTGAGATGACGATGCTTTCTCGATCCGTCTGGATGCCTTCCAGGAAGATGGCGACCTCTGTGTGATTTCCGCACGTCGGTTGTGCCAGGTTTGGTGCCGAGTGTCCCTTCTCGATGCGTGCTCGAGCCAAGGTCAGGGGCGTCTCACCCATGTCGGTGAGGGCATCGGGGTCGGAGCCGAACGCCAAGAGATCCTTCACCATCTCCAAATGCCCGGACTCTGCCGCGAAGTGCAGGGGGGTGTTCCGCTGCAAGGAGCGTCCATTTGGATCGGCCTTTTGCTCAATCAGAAAGGCCACCAATTTCCGGTGGCCCCTCCAGGCCGCCCAGTGTAAGGGCCCCGCCCCACTGCCGGTATCACGGTTCTCCTCCCCGAAGTTGGCTCCCTTCTCGATGAGGAAGGAGGCGGCTTCTGTTTGACCCCAGAAGCAGGCCCAATGCAAAGGATCTCGACCCATAGAATCTCGAAGGTCTCGGTTGGCTCCTCGATTCAGCAAGACCTTCAGGCAGTCCACATGTCCCTGCCGCACAGCACCATGTAGTGCTGAGGAGGATTGGCCACGTTCAGTTGCATCCGGCACTGCACCGTGATCCATGAGGAGTTCCTGGTGGAGACCATGTGTGTTATTCCCACGTCGAAGCACTCGAGGAATAAAACACACAAATGTCACAAATGTATAATGATGTATTTTAGATAATTACATTAATTAATTACATAATTCATCAAACATAGATAAAACTTCGATCATATGACTGAACCTCGAGGACTGATTCGGGCCAGAAACGCCTATGGCTTCCACCAAGTCTCCACCAGCTCGGTAAAGCCGTTGAAGGCTGCCAAGTGTAAAGGCATGCGGCCCTCGGGGTCTCTGGCAGTGACCATCTCTGGCCGAGACTCCAGCAAGAGCCGGCACACTTCCACATGTCCCCCAGCTGCAGCCAAATGGAGGGCGGAGCGGTTTTGCGGGTCTTTGGAAGCGAGGTCGCAGCTGGGTAAGATCTGGGCCAAGCGCAGGTGATCCCCTGCGGCACAAACCTCATGAAGCTGCTGCTGCATGGTGTGGGTGAGCTTGAGCTTCTCCAGTTTCTCATCAGAAATTTCAAGGTCCAAAGCCAAGTCCTCGAGATTTTCCAGGACCTCTTCACTGGAACTGGCACCCTGATCCTCACACCACTGCAAGACTTCAGAGCTATAAGAGCTTAAACCGGCCTTCTCCAACAGGCTGAGGAGTTCTGGGAAAACAGCTTTCTCGTCCTCCTCCGCCCTGCGGATGAGCAAAGTCCTGCGCTGGCACTTCGTCTGGAGGAAAGAGAGGCCTCCAAAGAATAGGAGAAGATATGGCACCACACGAAGCCGGCGATTCTTTGGCATGGCTTCGATCAGACTCGTCACCAACGAGTTTGTCGACGTCTCTCAAAACCACTTTGTTGGAGTAAAGGCGTGCAAAGAAGATCTGAAAGTCCGGTGAACACGGTCAACATATCTTTTTGGCTCGAATACATTGCTTTAAACATCGTACATGTGCCAACCCTATTGTCAAATCTCGCCTGAACCGGAATACCTGGAGAAAGGACTTGCAGAGGGCGCGTGGCAAATCCTACTCGACGCCAAGACCAAAATTCCTGGCTAGTAGGTTGGAGGCCATCGCTGTGAGAAACGAAAGAAAAGGAAGACATATGAAGAAATGATCAAAAAGGTATAGAAAGGTCTAGGGCCCGTTGAGTGAAACCCTTGGCGCCTCGTGGCCACAAATCCTCCATCCAATCGCTCTTCGGCATCCGCGGCTGCGCCAACGCCGCCACGCGCCGCTGCTGCTCCGCTGCGAGCATTCGGCGCTGCGAGCTGTTCCGGGGCGGTGTGGACCTGCGGCTGAAGCGAGCTGGAATGGACGGATATGGACCCGGATGGTACGCTTGTGCAGGGGTCCAATGACAGGTCAGATGACTGGTCACTTATGGGTTCACAGTTGATTTGTGGTTATTCTCACTCCTCTTCGCTTCATGATGTTTCATGAAACATCTGTACAGGTCACGTGAATGGACAGCTGTGATGACAAGGTCTCACAAAGGTCTCAAGGACCTCTTCGGTCGCTGATACCACACTAGGTCTCACCAAGATGTGTCACACATTGAAATCAACACCAGTTCCACTCTTCAACTCACCGGTCCACGCATGGACGAAGCGAAGGTACGCTGGTACGCCGCCTCCCAGTGTCCGCCGGTGCGGAGGCGCGGCGCCGTGGCTCAGCCAAAGCACATGCTCGGGCCTGTTGCCTGGAGATGTGGTGGAGGCCATCGCTACTAGGTTAGAGATGGTTAGAGGCCATCGCTAGTAGGTTGGAGGCCATCGCTGTTAGAAACGAAAGAAAAGGAAGAAAGGTCAGTCTTTAATAGGGCCCGTTGAGAGGGAAACTTCCGAGCGATTCAACCGATGATCAGTTGGGCCGAGCGAAATCGAAGGAAGAGGTGGAAAAACAGAAGTGAAGGAGACGTGCACATACAGTATGTCCTTTTTTGTGGATCTTGTATGTCTCAAAAGGAGAGGCCATGTTCGATCCATTCGGTTTCATGGCGATGTGGCCAGATCCAACCAAACATGACGGAACTGTTCGGCAGGTGTCCAATCAGTCTCCAAGTCGCTCAGCCCAAGAGCGAGGGACCACGGGTAGCTCCTCCTGTATAAACTCGCTGTGATATGAAACATCAGACCTCAAGAATCAGCGGTTTCGCTGACCGCAAAGCAACAACACTTGTGAGACAAACGACAAGTTATTTTTTTTTGATTTCATGAATGTTCATCTTATGTCTTTCTTTTGTTCTTTCTTTCTGTTACGCTGAGTGCCTTGTCAAAGGCTCTGCATCTTACGACTTGACAAACGACCATCCTCCGACAACAAAAAGGTTGTAATATGTCTGTCCTGTCGTGGGTAAAAAAACGCTGTGAAAACACGTAGTGGAGTGTGCTGCGACAAACGCTCACGGCGCTTCAGTTTCTGTCCTGTGGTTCCTCGCAGGGCTCTGTTGGTCGTGGCTTTCGGGCCATCAAACTAGCACAACCTGAGCGTTGGTGTAAGAAAATTCCTGAAACTGAGATAATGTGCACTGTGCATTTTTTGTTCTTTGTGCCTAGCAGTCGAATCCACTAGGGGGATGTCACATGTCCTCTCAAGTGTCCTCCCAAATTGCAACAACTGCCGCAATATAAGATGGATATCAAATGATATCAGTATGCAAAATAATGTTGGTAGGGAGCACCTGGCCATCTCACCATTAATTGAGCATTTCCGCGATTTAGTCAGATCTTTCAGAATCTCTGGGCTATCACTGGGCTGCGCACTGGCTTGCTGCTCCGATGCTGTACGCATCAGTCGAAAGAACTCCTAGGCATTGGGTTGCTGGTTTCCAGCAACGACCCTCAAAAAGAGGGCGACCATAAACCAGTGTCAAACAGAATTCTTTCGGAACTCCCCAAGCTGATTATGATCCCCGACCCCACGAGTTCCTGCCCTCTCTTCCGACTGCCCTCTCGTTTGCGTTTGCTATCATTCCTTCATGCCATGTTCAGTTGATCAAACTGCCTGGTACTGTGGTTGTGGTGTCTTCGTTCCACTACTTCTCCCTCTATGCCTGCTCTGCTCCCAAACCTTCTCGACACTTGCCCAAACCTTCGCCCATATTCATGGCAGCAGAAACTGCCATGCAGCCGCCACAGAACATGCTGTTACCTTTCCCTCTCCGTTCGTCTTCATTGTGTGAAACTATGATTCTCCCACGGACTCCATCATTTTGGCACCGTGGAGAGTCTGATGTCTGATGCACCCTGGAGATCCCTGGAGAGTCGACTCTCATTGATTTCCAATCACCACACGGCCCGACTCGGCCTCTGCTTCTGCCTTGGCTGCCCGTGCCAGCCGGGGCTCCCAAGTCGGCCGGTCATCCTGGCCCAGTGCGACCCGCATGTCTTGGGAAAATTCCGAAGGTGACTTGGGAAAAATGTTGAAGCTTCACTGTGGATTAAGTGTGTTCGCAAAGTTCTTGGTTCGTCAACCAAAGTGATCCAAAGTGTCCATCCGGGGTTTTCATCCGCCCAACAAAAGAAACAACATAGCTTTGTGACTAGCTTGTGACTGTTCTGGCCTGCCAGCCTACTGCCAGCCACTACCTTTGTGACGAATCAGAAAGAACTCATGGACTGTGGCTGGAATAGGTCAATTTTGGCAGGATGAAGAAACACGACCGGCACCTTGGTTGGTGGCCAGTTGCTCCTAGCAGCTATTTGCTCCTAGTAGCGATGCCAGGAGCCCCTAATAGCGTCCTTGCTCCTAGTAGCGATGCCCTTTGTAGCGTTCTCGCTCCTAGAAACGGAACTTGTCCAACCCTTTCCTATCATCCTGGCCGCAACACGACAAGCAAGAAACAGGACTTCTCAGGCCCATCCTGGACATGAAACCTGAAAGAACCATCAGAACCAGCTGCAAGCCCGTGTCGGCTCCGATGTTTTTAAGGTCAAACCATAGTCAAAGGACGAGACTCGACCGGACCCAAACGCTCCGTCTCATTGGGATCTCCGACCTGTAGAGCCTCCAAGACCTGCCGCTGTCGACGGCAAATGGCCATGCCTTAGCCATGGAAACCCACACAGATCGCCCAATGCAGGCTGGCCGTCCGCTGAAACATACACCAATCCAGGCCGAGGCGTGGCATAGCCATAGGATGGCAAAGCGCCTAGACCAAAGCTGTGGCCTAGACCAAACCACCAGAGAGTTTTCAGAAACCTGGGTCTGAACAGGATGCCCGAGCTGTCTTCCATTGGCGATGAAATAGGATGCCCAGCAAGAGTTGATCTTCAGAAGTCTTCCACCAAATGTACAAAGATGCTGTGGACATCTGGAGACGCAGCACGAGACACAGGACCCGTAGAATCTCAACATCTTCTCATTCATGTCTCCCTCTAACCTCCTGCTGATGTCCTTGCAAAGTACCCACTAGGTGAGCTTAGGTTGATGTGACTATCAAACAAACAAAGTGCTGGTCTCAATCCATCTCGCAGCACTCTGGTTAACTTCCGCGCAAGTCTTCCATAAAGGGCCGAGCGAGCATGGTTCTTCGGGGTGGTGTCTGGTGTCACTGTATGGTTCTGCAAAAAGTGGCATGAGGGAGTGCACAAGCTTGCCTCTAGGCTAACCAGGAGCAGTATACCTGAAATATGATTGGTGGAATTTAATTAATTGATATTAATACATATTGTCATATTGATACTAATCCGCCAGGTTCACACTTTCCCTTTTCACTTTTCACATGCTGAGCCGAAGTTGACCCTTACTTGAAGACTCATCTAATTTACAAGCTGATGCCTGTGAATCTTGAATCAAGAATCTCACTGTCCATTCAGCTAAGCAACTCTGAGCTCGTTCTTGCTGTTGATATTCTCTGTCAAATCGAGCCTGCGGGCTAGGCCCACCAGGCGTATCCAAAAACAAGGTTTCTTGCGGATTCTTCAAAGAGATTCAGTCAACTCTCCTTTCAGGAGCAAATGGATGCATGAGTCAATTCTTCGACCATCATCACTTGCTCCCTTGTTGTGCTTAAAACCTGAAGTTCCCTCCAGCACTCACGAAGTTCCAAAGCACTCACCTTCCTCTTCATTCCTCCATGGCGAAACATCACACGTTTGGAGCTCGAGTGACCTTGAACGCTGCGTAGCCACCATCCGATGGCCTAGGGAATCGACAGCTCCGTCGTGGGGATCACCCGGAGTGGCTCTCGGTGGAGAGCGCTGAAACCGCAACCGAACACCAACAAGGTGAGAACGACCATGAGGCTCTAGCATTGGCATCCTTTTCAACTGCATATATCACAGATCACTTTTTGTATTTGGGACTTCTCACATCGCTACTAGGAGCAAGGACGCTACTAGGGGCTCCTGGCATCGCTACTAGGAGCGAGGACGCTACTAGGTCTTCTTTGGCTTTGACTGTCGCACCGACTTGGCCGCCCTGCGGCCGCCGCCCTGGCGGGCTCGGCTGGGGGTGTTCGTCGCCTGCGGCGGAACTCGGCCGGGGCGGGAGGTCAGGACTCGCAAGACATGTCATCGAGACAAATGCTGAGGTTGAGTGGTTGGTGGTTTCAACTCACATTTTAATCATAAGTAACGGTTGAACAAAAACAAATACATATATATATATATTATATCACTAAATATCTGAAACCACCAACCCAAATGATGGGTTGATGAACCTTTTTGACCTGCACTCATATCTTGAAGTGTCATGAAACATCATCTGAAACACGACCCTCGCGGCATTTGATCCGGCTCGCCATCGATCCAACAAGTGCCGGGCCGGGTCCGGCCGCCTCCATCCGACCGGACGGGTCCAGCCTGGGCCATGCGACTATCCACGATCCAAATGGGACTGATTTGATAAGAAGCTGACATCCATGAGTATCCCTACACGACTTGGCTTGAACATCTCAAAGCATGCCCATGGATACCCGAGTGTTTGGCAATCTCTGAAAACCTTCGTTTGAATGAGAATGTTCCTCTTCGTCGTAGAGTTTGTCTGATGTTGGTTTGCACGGTCGCAGCACTAGTGCAAACCGGACTAGTGCAAACCGGTGCGCACATTTCTTCCAAGTCCTGCTGTTGCACTCTTCAGCCCACGTTCGAACGCTACCGCTAGGGCTATCCTGACAGGAAGAGAATACAAGAGAATTATCTAGGACTTGTCTTCAAATTGCGCATCAAAATAGGGACACCTCCCAAGCAACGTCTGGAAGGTTGGGGAAATGGATTTGTCTACCCAGCCATCACAAGATCTGTAGTGAAAAAATAAAACAATCAAATAAATATGTATATATATGGTAAAACACATATAGTGACTAGATTGATCCAACAAATACTCATAGAAAACGTTTGCAAAAGTACAGCCCCACCCAAACTGTGTCTTGGTTTCTCTCGTGGGAACGGCTGTGTGATGGTCTGATGACTGAAAGTGGGTTTTCCTCCTCCCTGTTGCGCCCTGAAAAAGCACCATGGAATCAACAAGCCATCCCAACAACCAATTGAAAGAACAACCAACAAAAGGCCGCTCTGACCTAATAGTCGTCCCAACAACCAACATTCGCCACATAAAGACACCACTGAAAGACATCCTCTCGAGCAAAGACGCTACTAGTGGCTCCTGGCCTTACTACTAGGAACAAGGACGCTACTAGTACAAGTAACAGGTGCATCGCTACCAGTAATGTGTATTTTACAGGATCAGCTCAGATTCCACTAGCTAACCTAGCTAACCCTGTAGTACCGCCAAGCGCCCTTCTCACTCTACCTTGAGTGTACACGCTACGGGGTCCATGGGGATGAGGTGAATTTCAACACCCCCCTTTACTAGGAGCTACCCGTAGGGAAAATCTCTGGGAGGAACAAATTCTAGCGACGAAGGAATCATATTAGAAATCCCTCGTCAAGCTCGTGCATGCACTGTACAAGGACAACGTAGCTACAACCTACCGGTTCACTTGGCATGTTGTTACACATGCTGATCCCAGTTCTAGAGCTAGAGCATTGATTAAAAGTTCACTCTCCGCCTAAAGCAATCCGATTAAGGATGCTATCCTACGTGAGACGATGTGGTGAAACGTCATCTCACTGGTAGGCTGTAGTGCTTACCAGTTCTGGTAGCTGTCCAAACTTTGTATCAATCAAAGTGTGTGTATCCAATCCTTGCTGTGTAATCCCGCCAGCCATTTCGCATCCATGCCCAAAGCTCCATGTGACTGGGCCAGTATTTGTCGGCCCATTCATCATCCCGTTGCCATTGTACACCAGGAAAATCAAAAGGCTCCAATGGCCTTGAGTCTGAAGCTTGATATTGCTTAGGTGTAGGTCGCCATTCGTGCGACTGCCCAACTACGGGAGTGTGGGATGATGAAGACGAACTTGGCGGCAACGGAGGAGGCGGCATATGGTCATAGTGCCACGGCCTTGACTCATACGGACCTTCACGAGTCCTGTTTCGGGACTTGCCCTGTCCTTTTCCTTTTCCGACTTCTTCCTGTACTCTGCCCAAGGATCTGGTGTATCTAACTTTCTCTTTTCTGTTGAAGCTGAAGGTTTCTCTGCTGCAGCCGCCCCTGTTCCAGAAAACATTGAAGGGAATCCTGTATTGCGTTTGCTTGCATTTGCACCCATTGCAGTTTTCACAGGAATTCCGCCAAGATCTGGGGGCGAACCATCTACGGTTGCTGGGACTGAGCCTTCAGTTCGTAGAGGTCCAAGAGAGAGAGGTTGACCGACAGGGAAAGATTCAGGCTTCTCCTCAGGTAGTGGTGGTTCAGGATGAAGCGGCCCTGGTTTCGCGGGGCTTTCAGTTTGCGCCTTGCGTTCTGCCTCCTTGTTCGCATTGGATAACGCTTGCACCATTTGTCTGAGCTCATCCATCTCACCTTTCAACATTGCGTTGTCCCTTCTGAGTTCAACTATTGTTTGTTTCTGAAGTTCCTTGTCAAAACTGCTCTGCTTCTTGACTGCTTCAATTTCGCTTGAGAGCGTCCTAACTTTGGCCTGTGCTATTGCCAAGGAGCTTGTCAGTTCATCGCGCTTGAACTCTAGATCAATAACTTTGCTGGCGTCTTCGGCTGCTGTACATCTTGCTTGTTCTGTTGCCTCTGCCGCTGCTTTGAATCTAGTCTCATTTTGTTCAACATATTGCCGATGTTCTGACTTCAATTTCTCCAAATACATATTGCCTTCCGAGCAGTTTGTTGCTAAGGCATCCCTTTCTCGTACTGCTTTGTCGTGAGCCATTGTTGCCTGAGCCAACCGCTGTTGAAAGTGTTCACGCTGCTCTTCCAAAGTTGCTTGCAACCTCCTTATTGCAACATTGTCATTCTGTTGAGCCAATTGCTGAACATTCTGTACGGCCAACTCTGCAGCAACTTTTGTTGCCGCGATGGATACGGAAGCTTCTCGTTCGTATAGCCTAAAACGCAACGCTTCGAGTTCCGCTTCGCGCCTGGCTTGCTCACTGAGTTGAAACTCGTGTTGGTGTAACTCACGTCGTAGAGCTTCATCAACTGAGGCTGTGTGAACATTGACGACGTTGAACCGTGTCATTGCCAACGTGTTGTTCACAGTTGGCACACCCATTACGGTGGCTGACGGCATACCGGCTAGGGTAGCTTGAGTAGCTTCCTGAAGGGAAACACTGCCACCACTGTCTAGCACTTGTTGGTATACCTCCGAAGCTACCCGTGGGTCCATTGCTGCCACCTGAGCAATTGCCTGTTCATGTCTCTGAATTGCATCCACACCACTGGGTAAACTTGGAACAATGTCAAAACCACTTCCGTAGGCGTTCGGCACAACGTCATCGTCCATCGGGTCCATAGCTCTACTCTAGTTAGCCTAGGGCTGATAACCTGTATTTTACAGGATCAGCTCAGATTCCACTAGCTAACCTAGCTAACCCTGTAGTACCGCTAAGCGCCCTTTTCACTCTACCTTGAGAGTACACGCTACGGGGTCCATGGGGATGAGGTGAATTTCAACATAATGTATTTTTTAAAACTCCAAAGTCCACTCTCGAAGCTTTGGCGCCCTTCCGCTCACTTGAGCTGCCCCGCCACATTTGCACCCGCTCGCCGTAGCACCGATCTGGGCGATGGGAAGCATTGGAATCTGCTGAAACCAGCTGGCACTGCTTGAGGAAGTGTAGGTTTTCATTTGGCACGCTACTCTGATTTGAGCTGAGCGTTGCCCAGCTTTCACTGAACGCCCAAAGCAAAAGTTAAAATATTCGAGCTTTACGCTCTGTGCTGTTATCACAGAGGCCAACAAAGACATTGCGGCGCACTTGCAGGAGCCGCCCAAAATCGGGACTCAACAGTCATCAATCAAGTAGGAAGTGTAGGTACGATCCCTAAACTCTATTGGTTTGGAGTAGTAACAACTTCCAGGAACAAGAGGTTTGCATCCCTCGTCACGTATTGAGACTTATTAAGTTACGAGGAATTGCATACTGGTCGAAGTTGCAGCACGATGCACGCTTATTAAAGGGGAATTACATGTGCATGCGTTTGGCGGTGTTTTGCAATTTTCGAGAAGATCGAGTTCTGCTGAGAATGCACCTTTCACCCCCTGGAGAACTTGGGTCTGTACGAGGGTCTCAACCAGTGCACAGCGACCGGCTCTCAGCTTTGGACTTGGAATGGACTTTTGAGATCCTGGCGACCGGCTCAAACCACCCTGAAAAGAACTCCTCGAGGTCGATTTTCTTCCTAACAAGGATGCTACTAGGTGGAGGCCATCGCTACTAGGATGGAGGCCATGACTACTAGCAAGAAGCTATTAGGTTGGAGGCCATCGCTACTAGTAACAATGGTTTTGAAGGTTTCAGGAGGGGCCACCATGGGCGAAACCGGAGTTGCTGGAATCTACAAACAGAAAGCTTTAGCATGGCTTGGCTTCGTCTCAACACACATCAAGCATATGGAAATCCGGTTGAAATTGGGGTTTATCTCACATGATCAACCACTTGCAAATGGGCGTTGCTTCTTGGGTTTGAAACCTTCTGAAAAAGCAACGCCTGAAAAAAAAAAAAAAGAACAACAACAACAACAATAGTGCTGATGAAGCAGGTCGGATCCTTGGTCTTGTGTTGCGATGCATGTTGTGGAAACCGCTTGAGGAATCTTTGAAAACAATGGACAACTGACATCTTCCGCCAAGAACAAAGCTTGACCATTGAGAGTCTCTAGCCCCATTCTATAGACTACATAGAGCTAGTGAAGGCGGGCCAAACAAAATTACCTCCATAGTTGAAAATCAACAACCTCAATGTATAATGTGCGTTCACTGATGCCACTATCAAAACGATATCCAATTTCAGCTTCTTCCAAAGTCATGTTTGGACACCGAGGTTTGGTTTGGGAGTTATTTCTTCCAAATTCAGCTTTTAGTTTCGACACCAATACAACCCTCAAATCTCTATGAACTGAGATTGATCCGCCTCGCTGACATGTCCATAAAACATGTTGTTCAGTCATATTCATAGAGGGGTTAACCCCGATTGCATAGAGATTGTTGCACCCAATGACTCAAGTTGTGTCCCCCAACCGTGTGAACACAGTAGAACTATCTTAAGTTGTTGCAATGGATGTATCATGATGTATCCTAGTATACGTGGTCTGTCCAGTGTGCAACTGATTCTAAACTGGAAGGAGCTTTGACCCTGCCATTGCTTCTGCACTCCGTCCTCGATCGCTCGGTCACCTGAGCTGTGGACCGGAAAGCGACCGGAAAGCGACCGGAAGCGAGCTCCGGTGCGGGGCAGCTCCCAAGTGAGGTCTGGGATTTTGAGATCTGAGTTAACACGGTGGATGTTGATCAAAGCCGTGGTCCAAGGAGAAAGTCCAATTGGAGACCAAGACTGGGCCAGCATCATGTCGGTGAGACACCATAGTTCCAAGTTCCATTGAGATGTCCGGTAGCCATGCTGGAGATCCTCCAAACATGTTTGGCTTGAGCTTGTGGGGGAGCTCCAGGTAGACAAAACAAGCCTTCCAAAGTAAGTGTATCTAAAAAACCCTGCAAGCCTTCCAAAGTCAGGTGGCCAGTTCGGGAAGGGCAGCAGATCAGTTCGGTCTACATGATGTCTACATGGCAATCGACATCGAGACCTCTCTGATAAATTGGTTCTGCTGGAATTCTAGTAAGGCACTTGTTACATCTTGTTACTAGTAGCGTGGCACTTGTTTCTACTAGTCATAAGTCCAATGAAAAACTGAAAGGTCTCGATGGTTCTAAGGTGTGTTATGAGGTCTGAGATGGTCTGAGGTCTGAGATGGTCCGAGGTTTCTGTCCCACAAAGTCTATGAGTTCCGGGTATTTGTCCGTTCCGGAGGCGTTCCTTTTGTGGTAGAGGTAATAAGGTCTGTAGAGGTGCGGTGCAATGTTCTTAGGCTTCAATATACTGGGAGACGAGCCGTTGCGACATTCGCGGAAGCCTTCATCAAGGCCAGAGGGGGTGTTTTCTTGCGTGGAACTGATACACAGGAAGCATCAGGAAGCATGGACACCCAGGAGCAGACAACCCTGGATCTTACTTAGTCTAGTTTGCTCGCTCGGCATGTTTGCAAACACATTTGGGAAGGCTGAGGTGCGTGCAAGAACTGCATGCTCTGGTCAACCGCGAGAAGCGCGTTTTCTTGCAAGTTTCCTATTGCCTGACAAAATGACCTTACCCGTGCTTGGGGACCAGGATAGGTATACCGGTATGCCCGAGGATGAAGAGCTTGGACCAGACAGGTCTCAAACGAAATCGGCGTGAACATCAGCACCGTCTAGCAGGGCTGGTAAAGCGCTACTCGCTCACATTGGTGAAGACTCCTTGGATAGTTAAAGAGAAGTAGACTAGATGAGAACCTAATAGAACCTAGCTCTCCTGTCGCTCATTCGATAGATGCATCCATTGGACTCCATTCAGCCTCTTGATGACACCTTCACGCACCCAAATCATTGAACAAAAGCAACAATCACAAAAATCAGTCAAAAACCTTGGCTTATCTTCTACTTCTCAGCCCGTGTGGGTTTTGGCGCAGGCCAAAATGGACGCATTGACTACAGGGAGAAGCATGTCACTTCAGACACTGCCCTGCCCTAGTCTATACACTTTAACAGCGCTGGACTGTGAGAGATGGGGGGGTCATACAGAGTCACGGAAGTCGTTATCCACATCTCCTCTCATCTCCTCCCTGTCAAAGCAAAGCATCTCCTCGATCTTTTGAAATTGCTCCCTGGTCGAAGTCGCCGCACGTCGCCTCGGAACGGCTCGGAACGGCCGAAGTGGCTTCGTTCGTCTCATCCATACGAAAAGGCCGCCCAAGGGACCGACATGTTGCTCCTGAAAACAGGGACCGACATGGCACGCATGGATCAACCGGAACGCACAGAACTGCGTGAAGAACAATGCCCCCTGCTGAAGAACGAGCGGTGTACCTCCACGGGGTCGCAGCACCCAGTTCTTAGAGCGAACAGCCACGAGTACTGCTTCATCCCGGTCATGGCCGCACGAAATGCGCCAAAGGGACGCACCGAAAACAGCGTCATCTAAGGATGAAGGGAAAACAGCGTCATCTTCCGCAAATTGCGCTCCGAAAGGCCCCCTTCCATCGCAGCTCTGTGTCTCTGACGCCACCTCGGACGTTCCTGGAGGAGTGGCAGGCTCCAAGTGGTGGAAATGGATGGAAATGGCATGTGCTTTCCCACAAGCAGCCTCAGACTTGCAGCAGCCACGGAGAAAAACCGCTCTTGTCAGCTCGACGATCTAGAAGAAAAGAGAGAAAGGAGGGAGATCAGAAAAGGAACACTTTAAACATGGGGTCGCAATGAAGAGCTGAAGCATTCACACGATGGAGCTGGGGGACCGTGCGTAGCAAATTAATGCCAAGAGCCACACGCCCATACACTTTTCCGTATCTAGAGCGATTGCTCGTGGAAGCTGTTGGTTCTGCAACAGCCAGGTTGCCCGTCAAGAGCAATGGATGAAGCAAAAACCAAGAAAAGAAGTTGCTGAGCAGGATTTGGGAGGCGTTTGAAGGGGGATGATTGGCCGGGGAACTCACCTGGGGCACTAAGTCCCTTGAAAGAAGTCTCCATCATGTAAAGTCGGCTGCAGGATAACAGGTGTAGCAGGATGCCTGCCATCCTTAACCCTAAAGAGCTCTATGGCTTCCGGATGCTTCTCGTAACCTGACTCCGGATAGGATACGACAGCAAACACTTCAAGAGCCTGGCCAAAGTCCAGAGGTCATGAACTAAAGACCGGAGTGCCATGGAATATGCATGGACCGGATGTCAAAATCATCATCATACCCGAACAAACATACCTTGCCTGGATGCACTGGGAACTCTTGAACTAAACACATCGCCATGCTGCTACAATGACATCAATGCCCTGAAAGCCGGTGCCAGCTCGAGCACAATTTTGAGCCAAGAGCTGCAAGTGTGACTCCTTGTGAGGACTCATCGCTACTAGGGTGGAGTCCATCGCTACTGAGGTGGAGGTCATCGCTACTAGGGTGGAGGTCATCGCTACTATGACTCCTTGTGAGGACTGCACATGGCTGCATGCGGTTCAACCCCACGGCCTGAGTGGACGAGTGTGGACGAGAGCGAGAGGTCCCAAAATCCAACTCAATTGCTTTGTGACAGGAACAGTTCACCTATGTTCACCTTGTACCTGGAACTTCAAATGTCCGCTGCTCTCGTCATCACACGAACTGGGCTCCACTGACCCAAACCTTTCAGGGCCCATCGCCTCTGATCTAAAGCTGCTTTCTAAAGCTGCAAAACACCTCCCCATCGGGGGATGACAGCAGAAACCCCACGTCGATCCTCACGTCAGATCCTGCACGACGCGGGTCCAGCGCTGCGCGGGTCGGTTGGGACTCCCCAACGGTCCAGCCGGAAAACGGATCAGCATCCGCCATGGAACATTCGGCTTGCAGGTCTGAGTTCTGTGTCTTTTTCAAGCAGTTCTTGGGCACAACAGAAACAAGCCAACTAGCTTGGAAGCTTGGAAACCACTGGCTTCAACCATCCAAATCCAGCCATTGAGCGGTCGCCTTGAGCCGTGCGCTTTGGCCCGGTGCGTTCTACGCTTCACCGGACACGACCCGACAGGCTCCCCGTGGGTTGCAGCACAGCCCGGTGACCCGGTGGAACGGGGGATGCACCAATCCGTGCCAAACCGTTGCTTCACAGACGAGTCTGATTGACGGGAGGTCGGTTTGCTCTGCTCATGTTGATCATCTTTGCTCTTTTGTTCAGAACATGTGACAGTTTCCCAAAATGCTTCAAATATGCCACTGTTCTATCCTCGATATCCAAACTCTTCCAAACCTGGCACGATGTCGTGCAAACATTATAAGTCTCTCAAATTCTCTAGTAAGTTGCCTTGTTTTTCACTCGTCACACCAACTGCTGTACACAAAAGGGAACTGATCGGCAAGGAACATCGTGCAACAGCCACGCATTCGATGTGAACCGATGCGGAGACAACCACCGTTGTGACATGCTGGATTCCACCGTAGTGCCTGCACTGTCTTTTAAGGAAAAGGACATTGAAATTGAACCAATGGAATTGTCAATCAGCAATACCAGCAAGAGTTCTTACAATGCTTTGGCATCTCGTGCCCTCAATGAGCATAACTAAAGTGGGCGTTGGACCGTCACACGCCGTGCTTTTGGTCACCCAAAATGACCGCGTCAGCTGACGCTGGCTCACCCTCCAAACTTCAGCATCCCTTAACGGACCGCACCAAGCGCTCCGCCGGCCCCTTAGTGGCCTTAAGGAAGGCTCTGATTTGCTCAACTTGGAGCGGCTGGCCTCACAACCAGCGCCAAGTTCGGGCACCCTGTTTTCCAACTTCAAACTGTTAAGTTAATGGGAGTGGGTGCCAGAGGTAGGTAGTAGCTAGAGGTAGTTAGTAGAAGAGGTAGCTAGTAGGGAGAGGTAGCTAGTACCTACAAGAGCCCCCTTACTACTCCCAATGGGCTGCCATTTTACATTTTATAGTAAATTTGCTTTATAGAATGACAAACGCCACTACAATGACTATAAAATGACAAAACCAACCTTTTTACAATATGTAGGAGCACGACAGCAAAAGTGTAAATTGGCCCAATTGGCAAGAGACATGGATTCCTTATAAAATGACTTGAAGAAAACTAGCTATTTATAAAATTAAACATCAACTCTCGGATGATGTCTCAAGGAAAAAACACAAGGTTTATAAAATGAAAAATCAACCTCTGGTTGATGATCAAGGAATCTCAAAAACGAGCGCAACAATCCCGGCAAATTCCAACACCGTTTTCCGTTTGCTAAACACCATACCTCCTCTATAAAATGACGTCATTTCCTGGAACCAAACGTTTCTCTTTTTTTTCCTCTGAGCTGCCCCAATGATCTTTATAAAATGAGGGTCGGTTTCATCATTTTATAGGGCCAAGGCATCTACATTTTATAGTGGTACAAGCGTGGGGGATCCTACAAGTAAGATACCAGTATGGACGCAGGATAGCTCACGCTTCTTCAAGGAAGCTCCCCCCGCCGCCGTAAGGGCGGGCGGGGGAAGCTTCCTTGAAGAAGCGCTCGGACTAATGATTTGGTTTCTAGATTTTTAGGGAAACTTAAGCTACTTGATGGACAGCCTTTGCTTGTTAGCTCACATCTCTGATGGCCTGTGCAAGAGACATTCAATTTCAGCAACGTGATCCACCCCTCCTCAATTTCCCAATGAATCACAATGAATCCGTTCCAAACTAAATCCGAGAACCGGAAGAATCCGAAATTCCAGCTGTCTATGTCCGAACATTTTGGTGGCACCCACTGAGGTCGCGGCATTTGAACTTTTAGATTCCAGTGCTGGAAACAAGCATCGCTGCCGCGACTCCATGCTGACTTGGTGCCCTTCCGGAGGCTTGCCAGAAAATAAGGACGATTTGTCTAAAGATTTCACTGGCATGGCCTAGTTGAACTGCAAATTCTTGAGTAACTGCAACTCGACCTCCTAAGACCCGGCCCCAGTTGCTTTCAACAAACTCTTCAATGTATAACGTGCTGCAAGATGCCCAAAGTTGTGAAACTTCACTCGCAACTTGTGGATAGCCAAAACACCATACATCATTGCAAACATCTTGAACTCACCAAGACCAAACTCGGAGCCTTAGACCAACAAGAGTCTTGTGAAGGCATTTTGTGCGAGTAGTCTACAAATTCTACAAATACTCAAACAAGTTGCTGTCTTCAATCTAACAATGCAAAAAGCATGCTGAGCAAAAGCTGACTTCATCTTTTTGTCACACATTATGCTACTTGGTGCCAGCCCACTTTCAGGCCAGCGAAACAGCTTGGTCAGGCAATCAACGAGATGATTTTCGCTTGAATTTGTACAAGATCTCTGGAGAGGCTGGTGACTTTGTGCTGTTCAAAGAGGATAGCAACTTGGCCCTAACTCAACCGCATCTATCGCTACCACCGGCTACTGTACCCACAGTCCACTTCTGATTGCCTCGATCACCTGTTGAGCCTATACGGGCCTATATTGAACAACACAATGTGTCTCCGATTCCACTGCAACTGGTTAACACGGGCGGTCAAATCTCTTGACATGGCTGATAACACTCGACAAAACTTCAGCGGAACTCAAGATCGATGATGTCATGACATCTGTTCCCGTTTTCCAGCCGCCAGCCGCTCTAAGCACACCTGGCAGAACCTGGCAGAGCCTCGATCCACTCCTTTCAACCTCGCAACACAAAACAGCTGCCACAACGCATGTGATTCGCAGTGATGCAAAAAGTCAAGGAGTCCGTGTTTTCACATAGGCCACAAAATGACCAAGAAAACGACATGAACAGCTCAACGCTCAGGCCGTTACTCACAACTTGAAGCAATCCTCCTCCTCCTGGCACAAAGCAAGCCGGTAGCCCGCTTGCTGAACGTAATGCAACAGGAACCACCTATGAAAGGGAAAGGATGGATTTTCCACTCATGGAGTTTGAGGATGTTCCCTCCAGGCAACAAGGTCACATGTGATCCGATGAAGCTCGTGATTCTGCGATTCGGATGTCGAACAATATACTATATAACTACTGAATAATGCTACAGTAAATACAAACAATCATCCGACCAAAGCAAAAAAACCGATTGAATCCGCATCCGACCAAAGCCGCCGATCGATCACCGCCTCCGACTCGGTTTGCGAGGACCCGGATCCACTGAAGCTGACCTCTGAGCTCACCTCCGCTCGGCATCCGCTCGGGTGAAGACACGCGGCGCCCTCGTCCGGCTCCACATAGAATGACCGAAGATAGACGAATGTGGTCTGATCAGGGGCTATCATGCTTCTGGAAGGTGTGGAAAAATACCACCAAAATACATCAGCATATAATGATGTCAAATAGAACTATACAGTATATACATCATATAGATATTTGTTTTCTCAGCGCCCTGCAGCGGCACCAGCACCCAGGCTCCACACACAGGCACCTCTTCCTATACTTGAAGTAAGAAGCCCAATAAGCTCTTGCTATCTGGGGAAAAGAGCGCCGCACGTGGCCATGTTCAATGTTCGACATTGGCCCAAGGACGGCCAACCAACGAGAATTCCCTGTCCTCATAGGAGACGCCAACGTCTTCCAGCGAAAATCGCAGCTCCTCCGGATCACTACCTGCGGGCAACCGGTGTCGAACGCCAGAAATGGACTCCAACCTACTACTAGCGATGGCCTCCATCCTAGAAGCGATGGCCTCCAACCTACTAGCGATGGCCTCCAACCACTATTGGATGTGGTCTGCATTTCTTACACCCTGATAATTATTAGGATCACCTGGAAACGCCAAACGCCGCAATCTGGTTCATACAGTATTTCAAGGTCTTGCTTTAGTCCATTGGACAAATCAAAAAGATCGCAAAATCTTCACATGTTTAGGTCGGCTACGTTTAATTGCTTTCCAGCAGAAAACTGAACCACGCTGATACTCTCGAAGAAAATCTTCGCTTCCTTCCAAAGAAATACAGTAATAAAGCAATCAGGCATAAACCTGCCAAAGAAATCATAAAAAAGCTGAAATATGACAGAACAAATTCACGATGCACAGTCTTTCAATGGGCCTTCGTCTTCTTCAAGATTGATGCCCGCGAGGAACAAATCTGAGCAACACAGAGCTGAGCTCATGCGGCCGCTCGGATTGGAAACCGCATCTCATGGGAGTGTTTTTTCCTCTTGTTTTGTTTTCTTTTGTTTTTTGGAGACATTACTCTGGAATAGAGTCATCTTTGGACACCACATGATACCAACGACAGCTGGATCATATCACCCATGCCCACTGGATATCACCTGGAAAAATCCATGGTCCATACCTCTCGCAAGTGCGCGCAAAAATTGTGTGGGTCTACAGTACCCGCGACAGCTAAAATGAGGCGTAGAAAAAAGGCAACATATTTTACATTGTATCGGATGATGGAGTTTCAATGATATCCAAAGCTGAATTCCTCGTTGATTCATTTTCTGCCCAAACTGTGTCGAACCGGCCGAGGCCAAACCTGAAGTTGAATGTCGTCAAAGCTCAACACCGTTGTGTAAGTTAACCATTTGGTGTTGGAAAAAAAAAGGCGGAACCTTGGCTAGTAAAAAGTTCATGGGGTAAACAGGAAGTCCCACCAAGACCAATTATATTATACCTTGTCCTGCTTTTTCCTCACCCCCTTTAGCGTTCATCCCTTGTACTTTTTAGTGAATTAGGATTCAAGCAAACTCGATCATGGCTAATGGCTTTGTGGACCATTTGATCCTACAGATCCAAACCGCGACAGTTTGGTTTGCCTCTCGGCTGTGTGACTTGGCCTTCATCTTCAACGTAGGTGGCCACCCTCGTCGGCTCCTCTCTCACCGCAATTGTAGTGGGTCCTGAAACAACTGCAAGAGTCAAATTGATCAACACCTAATGGAATGATAGGGTATGATAGGCCATAACCGGTCAAGCAAAGTCAAACCTTCCCGGATTGTCAAGGAATGCGGTCCTTCTTCCTCAATGGTAGCAAGCCTCTCAGGGCCAATCAGCAATGTCAACAAGCTCTGAGAAGCATGACCAATCCATACCAATCCCCTCAAGTGTTCTGGACGTGCTGTGCCTAAAGACTTTGACAAACAGCTGTTTCAAGCCTTCGCTTCGTGTGGCGAAGCACCAAACAGCTTGGCTTCAGCTAGACAAAAGGCCCTGGAGATTCGCCATGAGCCAAAACCATGTCGATTTTCCTGGTGTCCTTGCCTCGCAGCGTCACGCTCACGTAAGGGCAGACCTTTGTCGGAAAGCACAGACGGAAAGGCGACAAGGCGACAAGAAAAGAACCATGGCACGAATGAATCTTTTCCTCTCTCCCTTTTCCGCCCCGTAGGCTCCCCCCCGCCAGAGCGGGGAGGAGCTTTCTTGAAGAAGCGTTCGCACTATTCATTTGGTTCCTGGATTCATTTCTAAAGAACTCTAAAGATTCAAAAGCTGCCCACTCTCTCATAAACAAGTAATCTCAATCATTAAATTAAGTTTGTCTTCACAATATCTCTTCATTGTCATCATGCACAAAAAAGCGCAACAAGTAGGCGGGGACACAGTGATCAAAGGCTAAACCTAACATACATTCACATGCAAGTGTTTCAAATCCCCAACAATTCAAGCACACTAAGAATCCGCAGGAGGGGCACCAAAAGCATGAGAATGAGAATGGTGAGTGCAACCAAGCGGTGTCAACACAACGAAGACACCATCATGTGTTCTTCCATCTGCAGCAGCAGCCCTTGCATGTCAAGAATTGTATATCCAATCTAGATCCATCTAGCCTCCTTTGCAGCCAAAGTTCATCATACTTTACCATGAGCAACGCATCGCCACTCTCTCCGCTTAAACAGGTTTTATCAATTACAGCAATAGTACCGGAGCATACATTGCAAGATTGTACAAGACAACAAGAAAACACACGCACATACCTTGCCGTCCACTGGCACTGGTCATCAACCTAGACATGGAATCCGGAACACAGACTACATACTGTATCTGACAACCTCATGATCAATGATTCCTTGTTCATCTCTATCTGAACGATCAGTCGCATTCTTCCAACGATACAGGTCTCATCAACGGTTTGTCAAGGACAGCGAACACCACTCTCGCTCGCCCGCTCGAGGAGGAAATGCCACAACCGGGCCGCCCGGGTCATGGCCTGTGGCTGTGAAGTCTCTGGATGGCATGAGCTGCGTCACACCTGGCTGAGATGCAGCATTTCGCAGCTGCGAAACGCACGCGCTGCGAGTTACGCAGCGCAACGCATCGCAGGGACGGGATACGGAAAGCTCCATATACAGGTGCAAGAACACCATGTCGCTAAACATGTGTTTGAAGATCTTGGAGGAACACTAGTCGAAAGCCGCACAGCTTGCAAAAGAATCCACAAATCTGCATAATCTTTGTGATTCGATGCTATCGATCGTGAGCTGTTCCCTTCTGTTGTGGGTAAGTAGGAAGGACATAAAGGACAAATGCATAGAAATACCAACAAGATGGCACCAGACCAGCGATTCCATTTAGATTGAGCTGCTGTGAGCCTTCTTCAGCTTCTTCCCACTCCCAGCTCTCGCTTTGACTTCCTCCCTGGCGAGCTTCGAAAGACTTGGCAAAATGTTTGTTAATGATTTCCACTCTTGGCCTCTCATGCCTGAGTCAGGCCCCGACCAAGCTTGATGCAAAGAAAATTCCAAATGATTCCAATAGAGAAACATTGAATCTGTCAATGTTTCATCCAGGTTGAACATTGAAAGCAAAATGTGCTGTGTCTTGCTTTACTTGAGGAAGCAAAGCACTGCTTGCTTCGCAATGACCTGTTTCATCTCCCGTTTTCGTTTAACGTGTTCCCCCTTCCTCGTTGGTGGAGTCGCTGGCGGCCTCAGTCCAAGGGCTGGCCTTTGGTCTAAAGTTCTAAAGGAGTCCAACGGTGACCTGTTCGGAGTCCGCCTTCGGGGCCCAAGGGCCTTTGGCTCCAGTTCGGTGAAGAGTAGTACACTCCCTGGACAGTGGCCCCGAAAGGAAGACGATGTTCCTCTACCTAGAGGGGGTTGTCCACTTCCATAAGTGTTGCAGGGAGGACATATAGATCTGCCCCACTCTTCCGCTCCTCTCTTCCGAAAGGAATATGGATGAACTGCGATAGCCCAAAGATTGACATGTCCAAAAGATGCGAATTCCTGGATGTGGGTACTCTGGATTGACATTACCCACCTTTCCCGAACCCGTTGCTGATGTTCAACTGAACATCCTTTGGACGTTTGTCTTGTTCCCACGCCCACAAATCCACATCATATATCAATTGTATAACAATCATCCTCGCAGTGCTTCCCTCCCTCTGCATGAGCAAAATCAAATCAAGCCTAAACTTTCCCCTTTAAAGTCTGCATGTTCTGCACAGGAACTGGAACTCACCGAACGCCACACATCTGGCTTATGTTTGCCATCTGGTTCCGACTGATTGCGTTGATGAGGTTTCCTGTTTTTCGCCAACATGAGGAACGTCGGATCTCCAAAGAAAATATGTGTTTCACTCTCTGTGTGTTTGCTCAGGGTTTCTTAGTAAAGACACGGATATTCTCAAGAAGTCTTGGATTCAACTCAACAGCTCCTTCAAATTGGATGCGCAATATTTCACCCACATCTTTTGAGATCTTTGAGAACCTTATTGTTTACTTGGAACTCCCGAAGCAAGGAAGCGCCAAAGCCCAGTGTGGTCTTGCATCTTCAATGCTTTCGGGGTCGCTAGTAGGTTGGAGGCCATCGCTACTAGGGTGGAGGTCATCGCTTCTAGGTTTCAAAGGTCTCTTCTATCATTCTCTTTCTGAGCTCTTGTCGAGGCCTTGGAGCTCCACACCACACACAAGCAGGAGGGAAGGAGGAAGAAGGACAGCAGCCAGGTTGAGTGTAACTGAAGACATTTGTTTCGGCAAAGGTGGTTGAGTGCTTTAGTGATCATTTCTCTTCGCTTCTTCCTTTTCGTCACCCTGCCAAAGTCCTGGCTGGGTTCCATATGAGAAGCGTCGTTGGTTTGAGATATATACTGTAATCACTACTGTACTCCCAGGCCCGTGTTTTGTCTCTGGCTCAGCCCCTGGAGCTGGCTCCACTGCGCCCTGGTGTCGGTCGGGACAAACGCTTCCGCCCGGTCTCGTGTGTTCCGATGCCGCCAGGTCGAATGGTTTATTCAGGTGTTCCAAGCCTATCCAACAGGGAGCAGATGCAGTACGAGTCGTTCTTCACATGCGTACGGGAGTGTATTCTATGGTAGATTCTGTGTACTTTCATGGTTGTTTGGTTTCAGGATGTCTCAGGCATATGTCGTTCTTGCCTTCTGATATCTTCTACCTTTACGCTGAGAATGCACGAGAACCCCCCAAACCTCAACTCGATGAGCATCCATTACTTTTCTCACAACAGTACTTTAGGATACTTGTAACTTCAGGATACATCTTTTTAGATTTCGATGGACGGATATCCCGGATTTGAGTCCCAGGCCATTGAGTTCAAGAAGATGTCTGAGGTCCCCTTGCCAAAACACAAACACCCCACCCAGGTCCTTGGCTGATGCGCCGAGCAGCACGGGCGATCTGCCAGGGCTTGCCTTTGACCTGCTGCATGTGGTGACGAACAATGTGCTGGTCGAACAATGTGTTCAGACCCAAGGGTCTGAAACTTCAGGTTCAACTGCCAGCTGCTTGGTGGAGATATGAGGCGGGTTCATTCAATCATCCCAAGTGAACCTCGAACATCAAAATTAAAACTGGTCGGTGTTTTCAGCCCACTTGAGAAATATGAGTCAGAGGGCCCAATCATCCCCAAGTAAGGGTTGAACATAAACATACCCGAAACCATCACCTACCGCGACCCGTCGACCCAAAAACCGAGACGTCGACCTTGAGACGTCGACGAGATCTCGTGCCTCCCGGCGTTGATAGCCTCGAAGGCTCGGAACAGGACTCTTGTCCAACGGAAGGGTCCTGGAACCTGACCCTCATGATAACCATCCATAGACCACAAACATCAGCAGAAGGTTCTTTTTCCCCAGGAGAGAACCCCAGTGAATACTGTTTCGGAAAAAAAAACACAACATGAACCTTCCAATTACTGAAACAGCGACCACGGACAGGCACATTATCTGCTCGGCTGATGAAGCCAGGTGCTGGAGCCGATAGGTTTGGGAAGTTGGAGCCACATGATCCATCATGACTCATACCGTGATGCATGTGAAAACTTCTGAACTCACGATTCTCATCACGATTCTCGTGTTCTTCAGCATAGTTCTCAAGTCTCCAAAAGCTATACGACCGTTCTTCCAAAGCTGTGCCAATCACAGTGCCGCACATCAGTCATCTATCTAAAGCCTCCAACAGGTGCTCTATATAACATCAATGCTTTAACCTGTGATGGACACCTCTTCAACATTCACCTCCTTCCTAGGAAGTGATCTCCTTGGTCCCGATGTTCAGCTGATCGGCCTCGGCTCCGGGTTCACCGGAGAACAAGAATCCCTGCCAAGGATCCATATATGCAGCAAAGGCAGCCTGGGCTGGAGCAAATTGCCCATGAAATAAAAGCAAGAAACTCTTTCACAAGTCTCAAACATGCGGGCATGCGATAAGCACGGAATTCTCACACCGTCCATCATGGGATAAGACTACGATCATTGGACCGATGCTAAAATCAACAAATACGTATAGTTAACAGCATAAATTAATAAAGACTAACAATTTCTAAGAGTCGCTGGACAGTGATACAGCGATTGATTGCCGCGAGAAACCGCAAACCAGTGCAGCGCCCGAGGCTGTCAATGCAGCTACTAGCCTGGAATGCGAACGAGTGGAGTTGTTTTCAACATGGTGAGTTCCTCGATTGGATGATGTTTTTTCCACCCAGAACGGGCTGTTGAACATCAACAAACGCGAAAGCCAAGAAATGAATGGACTTGTGTGCAACTCGCCTATTTGAGGTGGGTCACACGTTGGAGCAACAGGACACACATGGTGGCAATGCTTCTCTTATAGCAGTCCTACTCATACTCCAAGGCAACCTGGACCCGGACTGGATGAAGAAGCTTCGGTCCACGCCAAGAGATTTTTAATCATCAAGATTCCACGACTGATAGACTACTATATAGTGAAACATCAATACAAATCACATTGTTGTTCATCAAATGAATCAAACAAATCAAAACCTCCTTCTCAGGGATGGAAGAAAAAGAAGAAACTTATATATGTAGCTCCCAAGGAGAAGCTGAACCTTCACTATCCGGTGATGACGTGTCCTTTCAAAGTTGGACGCGGGATGCATGCAGAGCTTCTAACCACTCAGAAACATTCAGAAACTACGTTAGGTCGTTAGGATAGGTTGTTACTTTCAGTGGTGCAAAAACATGTGCCAATCCATTCTTCTTGCGCACACACACACACACGCACAATAATCACTTCCAGCGGAAGCTTGCGCTAGTTGGGCCAAGCTTCGAAGCGCTGGCCAATTCCTCAGCGAACTTGCAGAAACGAAGAGACTATATATAGATTACCCAAACCATCCATGGGACTGGGAACATTTACCAACATTGACCCTTATATAAAACATCTTCAAGTGACCCCAATGTAGGCAAATATTCCATATACCGACGGACTGAAACATAGAATGCCGGCCAATTGTCCAAAATGCCGGGGGGGAAACTTAGAATGCCGGCTTTTTGGGTTAACTTAGAATGCCTCCATATTGAGTTTTTTTGGGTATCTACCAGACCCATTCTAAGTTTCAGTCCGTAGTCTAACAGAGTCATTCTAAGTTTCAATGCGCAAAGGTAGAGAAAGGAAAGATTTGTGTGCCAACGTGCACATTTATCAAACGTTTCCACAATATTCCTAACACATTTAAGCAGTATATACATGCACATATGGAAATCTTCCCCTTGGAGAGCAGCACATGGCTTTTCCCGGAGCCAAAGTTCATCCAAGTTGATCCAAGTTTATGTAAGATCATCAGCACGGTTTCACGGTACCGGGGGAAAAATTTTTTCCCCCCGGATCAGGATTTCCAAAAATGCATTCTAAGTTCCAGTCCGCTAGTATACATAGATTGTTAGGGTCACAACATTGTTCCATGATGATAGACTGCTCATGTGCTAGAGAATACTCCGTCACCCATTCTTGAGTGCCAACATGTGCCAACGACCCTTCCTGCCAGGTTTCGGGCTCCTCGTCCATGGCTCGAAAAGCCCAAACAAAGGGCTCACCTCTTCCATCTGAGACTTCCACTGTGACCACGAGGATCCTGAGAGTCACCTAGGCTTATCCGATCGGACTCATAATCGGAGGGGTAGGGGTACGAACAGCCGGCCCAGCCGCCCGTCACACAGAGATGCAAACTGGAAAAACAAACTGAAATAAGACACCTGCAACACATGGTTCGCATCATTTCGCATCGCATTGTATTGGGTGGTATACTGCATTATAGAGATTTGGATGTTTTGGCCAAAGGACACTTGGAATTCACGTCCGTTGGTCGGCTGCGTCGTTTCGACGGAGTCGGTCGGTCAAGAAACGACGGCCAACTTTTCAGGAGATCCGGATGGACAACAAGAACAAAAACGGCCACCACGGGAGATCATCCTTGATTCCCTGAGCTTCTCAGTAGAAGAGATCGCTGAGATCAAGAAACTCCAGAGACATTGCTGAGAAGAGCTTGGATGTTGCTGTTCATGGCCATGTCCACCTGAAAGTCGACACGAACATCTTGATCAACGGTTTCCCCTTGCCACCGGCGGCCTGCTCCACCGTGAGCTCCTCCAGGAGACTCCGCCACTCCGACACCGACGACGCGTTGCAGGAGATCCGCAGCACGCTGGAGGAAGGCTCCTCGGTGACGCAGTTCCAGGTGAATTTGTGGAATTGGTCTCGGAAGTCTGGCAAAATCGGAAAACAACATAGCACAAACTTCATAGGCGATGCCAACATCAAATCCTTGGTTTCAACCATTAACATTTGGGGGGAATTGGGGGAACCTTGCGTTTGAAGTGCAATGTTGTGTTATCAGCTGCCTGCACAGTGATCTCAATCTGGTTGGGCATCAGCTGAAAAATCTCGGCAATACCATTGGCGAAACCTCAAGCTAAGGGCATCGCAACTGGCGCAGTGCCACGGGCTGTGTCTTTACGGGTCTTTGGGCGGTGTCGTGGATTGTTTCGACTTGTTCCTCCAAATTTCTAAGTTTATTCCATGTGCAAAATAAACCGGAGGTCAAGTGTAGACCAGATATCTTTCCGTGAATGCAATTTCTTTCATGGCAGAATGATCTTTCTTGGTCCTTTTGTAGACATCTCTGATTGAATTTGTCTATATAGGATAATAAACAACTTTGCGTCCAATCCTGACTAAAACTTCTGATTCGGGTCAACATGGATTCAATATGGAGCCATGTGAATTCAAAGCCCGAGTGCCTAACCAAATGAAACCACAACTCTGGCCATTGCCTGAACCCTTTGATCTTTAAAAGACATGTTGGGCAAGTTTGCCTTTCTCTGGCCTGCAAAACCCCAACTGCAGGCCTGCGTGAAGACTTGGCTTGTGGACACCCAAAGGCGGTTCAAGAGAGGACAACGTAGTTAACAACAGAATGAGTGATCCTAAGCCATTACATACGTCTGAGATTGTTGCTGTCCAACCTTCAACTTACCCGAATTCATGGTGAATCATAAACGCTGATTTGTTCATGGGTCAACGTGCAGAAAAAGAATTACTGTACACCGGCATAGACCCGGGATAGCGGGTGTATAGAGAAAAAACTCATAGTCTCATAGTGCCTGAGGGAAAAAAACTCAATGTCTAACAGCTTTCAATCGGTGCCGAAAGCATTCACCTTGCCAGGGATGACATCATGTCATGCTGGATGACGTATCCACCCTTGTGGTGCCTGACACATTGATGCCTATATTGCCTTGTGGTATGTATTGTTCCCTTTGTGGTGACATGGTGTCCTGCCGGGGACGACATCATGTCAGGCCGGGGATGCCATGTCATGCCAGGGACCAGCACCAGCAACAGCGCAAAACGAAACGCCTATCCAGAGCCACCTGCACCAGCACCAGCACGGCAGCGGCACCCACAAAACCAAAACGCCGATCAAAAGCCACACCATTGACTAGTAAGAACCCTATAGCTTGCAGCTATCTGGGGAAAAACAAACATCACGACTGCCGCTGTATCACTCCCGCCTTCTTCAGCCAATGGATGTGATAGAAGTCCCTCCACATTGGACCTTGCACCATTCTTTCACTTTTCACTTTGTCGAAGGTGCAAAGGAACAAAGGAACACGTATACCATATACAATATATGGTACACCACCTCTTTAAGCTATTCTCAATGTCGTCTTCACTTGGGGGTCCTGGCGGGCATATCATTACACACAATGCCTCGCGCCGTGCATGGCTGTGAGGCGGTGGAGAAACAAACACCTTATGTGCATGAGGTGACTGAGGGGAGGTAGTGAAGGTTCGCAGGTTCGCGCCCGATGTTTCTGAAAGTCACTTGCGTACGTCACACTGAAACTCTAGAAATCCTACAAGGTTGGAACAGGCCAAGTGTCACAGCCATTGTGAAGTTAGCAAAGATGAAGAACAGCACTGTCGCAGTCGCCTTGGCAATTGACAAGTCACCGAGAGTTGGCCAAAGAAATGGTCTCTGCCTTTTCCAACTGCCAACTCCGGTGTCGTTCACATCAAGTCCCCGGCTGTCTCTGTGGAGGTATACACTGTCACGGTGGTGCTCGTCACGGACTCCTAGCACAAAGGGACTCACTTCACCTTCGTCACGCACGCTGTTTCTCAAAACACGTTCCAACACTAAAAGTGCTGGGGTTCAGTCACCTGGCGTTCAGACTAGACCACTTAATCCCAGTACCCAGTGACATCAAACAATACCAAACATGACACTGAAACTCAAAATTGCCTTTAAATCTAAAAAAACTAAACATACAATATTTGAGCAAGTGTTTATTTATATGACAATAAATCATCAGGCACAAATCACATACACGTCACATCTACCATCATCCGGCCTCCTGACAGTCTGGCAGTGGCCCCATCAGTGCACCATCCGGCTGGCACAGCAAACTGCTGCGACCTCCAACGAAGCCTGCGGCACATTGCACCTGCGATCCAGCGAGTCCCAGGTAAACTCCAGCCCCTTTTGGGCGCTTGTTACTAGTAGCGTCCTTGTTACTAGTACGGCCAGGAGCCCCAAACCGTAGCGTCCAAACGCTCCGTTCGTCGATGCCCGACATGCTCCGTTCGTAGGGCGCTTGCGGTGTGCACCTTGTGTGCAGTGAGTTTCTGTTCGTCCGATTCGTCCCCTTCGAGGCGGATTCGAGGCACGTTTCCCGTTTCAACTTGAGATCTCACTTTCACGGGTGTAGCACCCGGCTGGTCCCGCCTCACAGCTTTTCCAAGTCCTCAGTGTGAAAAGCATTGAAAATCACCAAGCCCAGACTCTATGGATCTCCCGTGGATCTTCAGTCGATGATTGCTTGACGCAGAAACTTTGGCAGCACAAAAGCAGAAACTTGGCCACATAATTTCATGCGAGGAGGGTTCCGGTCTGTCAATGCATTGTGCTAACATGATTTGTTGAACTAGAGCTGAGCTGGTGTATTGTCTTGACCAAATTCTACTGATTTGACAGAATTGTATGCTCTGCATGACATCCACCCCTTTGGTCGTTCCCGATGCCAAGAGACATCACGTCATTGCAGTTGTGCGAGAAGCGTGGAGACCAGGGGATGTTGTAGCCTGGGACGCCCAGACAATCTCTCATGTGCGGCGTGGTTCCCTTTGTGTCGATCTCAAATCTCAAATGTCTCAGATCTCCACACATTTTGAGCTGCCTATTATGGCCATTGTATTGAAATGTACAGTCTGGTGCAAAATGTTCAGGAACAGCTGCGACTGCCATCTTTGCTGCCATTGAATTCATTGACTGGACCTCTGCAGCTTCAGCCAAGGAGCTACAGAACTCCAACAAACAAACCTTAGGCCATGTCACAAACAAACTTGGCACTCAAAATAGTCGTACAAAAAAAGAAAACCATTGGGTTCGGAGGGCATCCTTTTTTTGCTTCCCCACCAGTACATTCGTTCGCTCAACGCCAACGCTTGCTTGGCGCATTCCAAGAACCGGCAAATAGCCACGGAGGGTGATCCCGTCGTTCTGGTCGTGGATCGGTGGTGTCTCACCTCGAGGTGTGGATTCGAAATATGTTGGGTCTATCCTATTACCATCTATTACCTGTAATTGTTTACGGGTCCTGTTACAGGTAAGAACAAACAAACCCAAGGAAGATTGACCTACTGTTGACCCTGAAAACATCTTCAAGTCACCCCAATGTAGGCAACTACAGTCCAATGGACTGTCTGGGATTCATCGCGGGACTCCAGGCGGATCGCTTCACTTGCCTCGGCGTGGCCTCACAGGGGGCCTGAACTCGTGGAAACTCAGTGGTTGAACAAGGCTGCAGAAAAAACTGTGACTCTGGACTTGGGTCAGCATACCCGCGCTTGTCCCACAATCTAGTTTCACTTTGCACAGCCTAACTTGCAGTGTTTTGGTCAGCCTAACTTGCAGAAACTACCACTTGCGAACTTGAGTTTGTCCCATTTGGGCCAACCCCTCACGTCGACCTCTCCAACCCCGAAATCTCCATAACCATCGGCCTGCCACCCTTGGAGTTTTCGATCTCCACTTTGTGTGGACTTGACCGAGGCGCTGCGTTCACACTTCCATCGTTGAGCTTGGCCTTCTAAGCGGTAGCCCAGCGCACAAAAGGCGTAGCAGCTGCCATTCACCGGAACCTTCGAGGGCCAAAATGGTGTTTTTCTCCACCGGAGCAACTGGGTGGCAAGTGCCCACCGGACGACGGCTATTGCGCCTTTTAAAAGCACCTACCACAATCATTCTCAACAATTGCACACGCACCCACCCCCTTCAAACGTGCCAGCAAATATGCCAGAAAGGATGTCAGAAGATATACCAGAAGATATGCCGGATAGTGTGTCAGAAAGGATGTCAGAAAATATGCCAGAAAGGACATCTTCTTTTGCCGGTTTGAATGTCAGAACGACTGTCAGAGGGCCGGGATCACGCAAAGTACAGTAATTTGTGCAAAATACACATCAATTGACATAAACAATCAAGAGACATGGATAATGGACAGGTTTGCAGACCTCGCAGCTCTTGCTCACACTCTTCTAGCTCACACAGCTCTCACTCTTGACCAAGAGACAGCTCTTGCCCAATTTGGCGGGGAAAAACATTACTAGGTTTGAGGACATCGCAATTAGGTTGGATGCCATCTCTACTAGGTGGAGGCCATCGCTACTAGGGCAGAGGCCATCGCTCCATCGCTACTAGGGTGGAGGCCATTGCTACCTACTAGCGATCCCAGTATCATGTCCGAAGCGGAAACATCTACAATGGTGGACACCCTGCTCTTTCGGGTGCTCCAGTAATAAACGATGTTTAAATATTAATATTAAGGTCACGCTGTGTCACACTACTCCTGTCAGAAGATTTCTGGAAGAAGCTGCTGGGGTTGAAGCGGTTGAAGGTGTCTGACGGTAAGACTATTGCTAACATTTGCTTACAATAAAATACAGAAAATGCTAATCTCATCTTATTGCGCTCACTGGCATTAGCAGCATTGTTTAATATTAACATCAATCACATAAGAAACAACAAACATATGCAAACATAAATCATCCCCTATAAAGATCCACATGAGTCCACCTCTTCTTAAGCAAATGGGTGAGCCGCATGCGGCTTCGTCCGAAAACGGACCTTGCAGTGGGGCACTGGATGGAACAAACGAAAAGGCAAAGCACCTCTTCACAGGTGTTCAAGACTCCAGGGATGGAGAAGCTGGCATTGCAGGTGACCAAATCGCCTAAGCTCTGTTAACAAACAAACAGAAACAAGAACATGATAGAGCATGCGCAACTGCACAACAGGGAAGATTTGATGTCATTGCAGCGTCATCTTCCTTGCAATCCATTTTGAGTGAGTGATGAATTAGACTTTCAGACTTTTCTCTCGAGGAATTGGCAACAAATCCTCTCTTTCTCCTGTTTTCGGCACGTCTTTCGGCACGTCTTCGCGCTCTCTCCGAGTTGCACCTGGGCTGCGTGCCCTCCGCCTCGGCCAAGCCATCGCTGCCACAGTGGTAGCGCAGCGCCGGCGCTCGGTCAGTCTCGGTGCCGTTCGCTGCGTAGCCCTCGGCGCAGCGCAGGTCGCAGTGGTCGAGAAAGGCCAAGCCGCTGCAGTTGTCGGTGAAGGGACCGGAAGTCGCTTGTGGCAAGCCCACGCAGCGTTGGGGCTCACAAGATGGGAGAGAGGATGAATTGGCTCCTGCGAGGAACGTGCGCCAGATCTTTGTGAAGCTGAACTTCTCGATTAGTTTCAAGCAATTGATTTCTGCATATCTCTGCAGTTCTTCACCCATCATGGTTCAAAAGGGCCCAGAAACCTAGTATCTCAGTGTGTGAGGCATTACAACAGCCTCCGTTCTCTCCTGTCAGAACTAGCTGTGTGCCATTCAGTTGGCATCTCCACTCCGTCACCTCATCGAGCATCTCATAGCCAGGGGCACAAAATACACTGCAGCTGCGTCCGAACACGACGCCCTCACCTGAGCTCAGGCACACACAATCTGCAGAACTGCATGAATTATCTAAAGCATTCTAAAGCAGTTCTCACGCTGTTGATGTTTTCCAGGTTAACTATGACCATGACTGTTGCACTTTCTTTCGAGCAAAAAACGACTGGGCGAAAACAATGCCAGGATATTGATGGATATGCCAGGTGGCAGTTGTGAGAAATCGAAGGTGCTTCCAAGGAGGCCACGCCTCAACAAGGATAGTTGAGTACAAAAGGCTATGAAAGACTATGAAAGAATTATGGTTGCCCCAGTTTGCAGTTGAGTCGCCTCTTTTCTACGTATATCTATATTATATATATGCTCTTTTTCTATCCTCTTCTCATGAGTCCGCAAATTATATAGGTACAGGTGTGTTACACTTGTGACCCTGATTGCAGCGCATCTTGATGCCCAAGGAGCTTGAAGAACAACTGGCTGGTTTGCAGAGGGGATAAGCACCTACCAACGAGCCACGTTCGCCGCAGATCAGCTGCGTGCTGTTGGGCGCAAAGCCAGCCTTCACATCGAGAGATTCATGGCCAAGCAACATCTTAACTAACCAAGTGACCAAGTTCAGCTCTTTTTGACTCTATTTGGGCTTTGCACAAACAAAATCAGGCAAGATGCGTTACAGGAAAGCTCACAGCTTTCCCCGGTCAATAAACCTTCGCAATCTCCACTGAACACACCACCAACAGCCAGATCATCAGTGCAGGGGTCTGGCTGGCAGATCGGCAAACTGCCTCAGTGTCGGTCCAAATCGCGGGCCGGAGAAGTGGCAGGTTTCTCGGTTTCTCCACAAATGGACCAGTGGACTACAACCAAACGTGGTGCAGGTTTCGAGGCCATCACGGGTCCAGGGCGGTCCAGGCAGTTTCTCGGTGGAGGTCACGGTTCGTCGTTCTCAGCAACACCAGGATCTCTGGAAGGCATTGGGAAGACTATGCCCTCCAAACTGCAAGTGTGAATTGCTTCTTTTGTCTTTTGCTACGGCTGGTATGCAACGTGCAAAAACAAGACTCAACAGCTTTCTTCCCAAGCAGTTCTGAAGGAGCTCCTTTCAAAACTTGATGCAAAGCCATGGTGGTGAAATACAAAAAGCTGCATGAAGGCTTTGACAATATGACACATGTCACATGACCATCACAAAGTTTCAACCAAGTGCATATAAAGGTGTCGTATTAGTTCAGTCACAGGTGTTTTCACGTTTTGTTTCATCATTTTTTCATATTTTTTCGGTCCCCAGCTGCTTTCCTCGAACGTTCGCGGCCGCGCCTTCGAACGTGCCCGTGCAGCGGAACTGAGTCCCCCAAGAGGTGAGGTAAAAGCCCGTGGCGCAGGTCACTCCGCAAGTATCGCCATAGCGTTTCTGCCGGCAGTTGTGGGAGTACCTGAGTCAGGCAGTTTCGAGGAAGTCGATCCCAGCTCCTGATTCATCCTCTCTGCAACTCACGACAAAGGCGGTGTCCTGACTCCAGGTCCAGGTGGTGTCGGTTTCTGAACATCCTCCTACTACAGTAAGTCGATCCTTAAGTAAGTGCTTTCCAACTTTTCATCAAGCGAAGCAGTGCCAAGCCGCCACCACAAACGTCTGGGGACGAAAAGGATCCCCACGATCGCGTCTGGACTATAAGATTGATTGAGGTTTTGAAGTCCCAGAACTGGTTTACGGGAAAATCTACAGGAAGGCCATAGTTTTGGGGGTGAAAACAATGGTTTCCTGTAGATGTTCCCTTTCACCAATCTATTGATGAAGCCAAGGAAAAGGACTCAGCTATCATGAAGGCACATAAACATCAAGGTCTTAACTCTGAAGATCTGCCCTAGACCTTCACCGTTTGTTCGATGAATCACAAGCGGTCTCGAACGATTCAGGTCTCGAACGGTGCGGTTTTCGGCGGTTTTCTTGCTCCAAAAACGGACCCGACGATGGGGTCCGATGGGGATGGGATTTTTAAGAGGATTTTGAACATACCGAATCGGATGTCGCGCGACAAACCCATGCAGCTATGTAGACAAGCCACATACTATGTACAGGGTGTCTTACGTGCAAGGCTGAGCGTCAATGGCGAAGCTGATCGACAGTGCAAATGTGTATGACCAAAAGATTCAGGGCATCGTCAGGGTATCTAATTTGTTGCATCTAATTTGGATACGGGTCACACACACACCCAGCGGGCAATTGTTCTTTGTGGATATTCTTTAATGCGACAAGGTGAACTCAGGTGGGTTCAAATAACCAGTTGTCAACGGCACCGAAAATCACACCGGCTCCACCAAGAGACAATGCCGACAGCTGCAAGTCTTGGCAGAACTTGCGGTCGCAGGAGGGGCTGGTCCCTGAGAGGCTCGGGGACGAGAAAAGGACGCCCACGGACGGACCGCCGAGCGAGGTCACAACCCAAAGCTCGCAAAGGTCGTCGAGGCATGTCTAGGTATCTGTATATTACAGGTATTTAACGATCAACAAGGGTGTTAAATCATGATGCTAACATGTGCCTAATTAGACGTTAGTCTCAGGGCATGGTGGGTCGGTCGTTGCTTGGCCTCAAGAGACCGTGTGTGTCGAGTGTCCCACAAAGCTGCCAGAGGCTGTGCATTCGAAGGTCTCAGGCCCCGCAGACGTGTAGGTGAACTCCTCGTCGTTGGGGCGCTGAGGACTCCGGGACTCCGGGACACGTGAGACAACGTGAGACATCGTGAAACCCTCCGCAGGCGGAACGTGATACCAACTGCAGAGGTGTGCTCACCCAGCCAGCAAAGTGGGGGTTTGATTTTGAGGAGCACATAACTCTTGTGAGTGGTTGTGATGAGTGGCCTTCCTCGAGAGCTGTTGTATAGTTTGGTGACTTCAAGGGGAAAAACGAGCACGTCTTGCACACCAGGAAAAAGAAACCGCCTAATGATCCCCAAAATGGGAACAAAGCGGCTTCATGAGGCGCGGCGTTCAAAAAGAAAACGAGGGGCCTTACGCGTTCGTGAGTTCGGTGAATGAAGGTGCAGAAACCAGAAAATGCCTTAACAAAATGCAACATCAGCTCCCAGGCCTGTGATGCCAAATGAACTCCAAATCAGCTCCAAATCAGCGTCCCAAAAGATAAGGCACCACCATGGTACATACACGGACGGGGTGCCGTATACGAGTGCATGGTGGACTTGTGCGTCTGGGATGCGGCATGCTGGTCATGGCTGGTATCAGGTGTGTGAAGCTTTGGGAGTGGGGCACGGAATGTGAGGAGTTCAATCCGGATGGTTCAAGCATATCCATATTTCCCAAAATAGAGCATTCGAATGCATTCGAAGTGAAGTAACGTACTTTGACGAGAAAAAATGGTATGCAAATGAGTATCCAAAGGTTCCGAGAGAAGTATTAGAGATGTCGAGACACAGGTAACCCAAAAGTGAAGAGGAGATTCGATTTGTAAAGCTTGTGTTCGTGCCCTTGTCAACCCCTGTGTTTTGCGCCAACTCTCAACAAACCTTCACTTTCGCACGCACGACTGCATTCAGCTCCTCTCCACATCTGGCCGTGCAGTTCTCTCCAGTGGTGCGGCCCTCGCAGTCATGGTGGACTCCGACTCCACTCGGGAAGGCAAACTCGCACGCACGCGGAAGGCAGGTGGGGAGAGCGCCTGTGTCACAGGGTGCGTGTGTGGGCACGACATGAAACGTGCAAGTGCATTCTGAATTCTTCTGCTATTAGGTTGGAGGCCATCGCCTTCTAGGTTGGAGGCCATTGCTATTAGGTTCTTAGTGGTCTTGTCGCATGGAAACCATGACGAGAAAGTTTGCTTAGAGCTCCTCCAGACCTTGCGCCAACGACGCGAGCTGCGTCGCTCCAACCGATGTCAGGCCTCCAATGAACTGTCCATCTTGACAAGAGAGCAGCAAGGGTTCTGTCTCCACCATGATGTAGCCTAGATAGGCATTCACCGAAGGAAATGACATGGACATCCTTCATACTCCCCAAACACGCAGAACAGCACTCGCAGTGCCGAAGAAAAACATCATGCTTGGTCCGCCTTTGGGGGGGGGCTCAAACATCCATCAAAATCCAATGGAATCAAGCACATCAGGCTTGCCTGGCTCGGTTTCTTCCTTCCACCCATTTCCACCTCATACCATGTCTAGTTCCCACCAGACCGGGCCAGACCGCCTGTACTACAGTGCACCACGCAAATATCTCCATCTTGAGCAGATGTGCAGGAGTGAATAAAGCGCAGATCCCAAAGCCTTGGAGGATGGCCGAAGGATATGACTCGCCCTCCAACGGGGAGGCTGGCGGCCAGGGTCCTTCTTTTGGGCTCCAAATCTCGACATCTGATGGAACGATGCATCTTCCGTAAAGCTTTCGAAATGCAAACGCCATGAACGGGACGTAACGGGACGTACGGATCCCACCGGAAGGTTTGATCTCACATCGGATGTCCGGCCAGAGGTGCAAGGCTGATATACAGGGCAAGTCCAAGTATGTCTATATAACAAACTGTCTAACTGATCTCGAGGGACAAACACTTAGTGATCAGCATCTTGTGCGGAGAGCAAACCATTTGGCGAGTGGCCAGCAGATTTGCTGAAGAGCTTGCTTTGAAAAACACAAAAGCAGGTCATGGAAGCATCGCATGTTGTCGGCTTTAGGTGCACAGGTGCTCAGCCAACGACGTCTTATTGGTTTCGTTTTACAAGCCAAAGCACGGTGGTGATGAGTGGATCTGCATGTAGCATGAGTGAGCTTTTTGGGCAATGATTGATATCTTCATGAATCGTCCAGGTGCTGGGAAATGAACATGTTGTTCATGTTTATGATTGTCCGGTCTAAGGGAAGATGCAATTGTCACTCCCTCCCAGCAGTTCCACCGCTGCCCAGGCACTCAGGTGGAACATCGCAGGGTGCTGCGATGTTACGCGGACGCGCGAGAACGGCGGCTGCCCGGCGTGCCGACTGGGCTTGGCAGTGGATGTCCTCGGCAGCTTGAAGCCTTGGGACAGGTGTGACACCGAGCAGAACGTACACCTTGACATCCTTAAATGCATCAAAATCGTTGGACCTTAAGTAACAGACTATGTTGGATCTTTAGTGATCTTTAGACATCTTTAGACCTCTTTGAACGATTTAACACTCCTTTTTTGTCCTCTCAGTCTCCCCAAAAGTGCGAGGCCGAATTCCTCGGACGTCGTCTCAGGCCACAAATGTGGTGTTCTGTGCTTCTAACATTTCAGCGCACAAGAGTTGGCCGGGCTTGCTGAACACAGGGCCACTAGGGCCTAAGGGACAAGAACGAATGGACCCCCTGCAACATAGACTGCCCATGGATCCCTGCACGACGAGGCTTTACCATGCCAAAGGCAACCCACTTGAATTCACTCAAATGCTTTGCCCAGTCAAACAGCTCCAACTGCTCTCGTCTGCAAAGTCAAGTCCAACTGCTCTCGAGTCTGCTCTCGTCTCCGAGAGGCTGCGGATTCTCCGTGCCATTCGTCACGCATTCGTAGCGTCTGGGAGATCCCTGGAAACCCTGCTCA
The DNA here is from genome assembly GCA_963970005.1 of Durusdinium trenchii. Classification (NCBI taxonomy): domain Eukaryota; class Dinophyceae; order Suessiales; family Symbiodiniaceae; genus Durusdinium; species Durusdinium trenchii. Next base: position 2,464,987 of record CAXAMN010021473.1, on the reverse strand, counting down.
CAGTAGGCCCAGCACTCCGCAGCGACCGTCGCGTTCGCACAGGTGCTGCCCACGTGAGCTGATTGCCAGCTCACATCCACACAGCGAAGCGCTTGAATCTTTGGCATCACACCTGGCACAGCAAAATCATCCGCAATCCGCTGTACTTGTGGAATGATACCTCGCCTCATGATGAAAGATCTTGAGTGTAAAGACATGCAACTATTCAACGGCAATTGTATTGTCGAATAACCAAACACAATATACATAATTACATACATATATAATATGCTATAACTCATTCAGTATCAATGAAAATCTATATTCAAAATGTATCAAAATGCAAACATCATGTTTCTATGACGATTTCCCGTCCTTCCTGCTATTGCTCCGGCCTTGGAAGCCACCATTGTCTTGGCAGGTCAACCGCCCACTGTCTGGCTCCGCAAAATATCCCGGTGCAGCCTCCACACGGCACTCCTCACCAGTGGTCTTTCCCAAACAGTCATGCACCACACCCTTCATGTCAGGTAAACCTTCCGTACCTCAGCAAGTTCTGCAGCGGCTTGACATGGCTTCATCACCGGATCTGGATCATTCTGGATCTGGAAGTCATGTAGACCTATGAATCTATGTGGCCAAACCAAGAACATCAGACCCCCAAATACCCTGACTGTGGGTCAATGACGGTCAATGCGGTCATTAAACAATAAATATGTATCAAAGGTCTCTGCACAGCTTACAAAGGTCTCTGTCTGGGTGCATTCCACAGGGACACACCTGGGACCTGCGGTCTGCTGCACTGGCATATGGCTTCCGTTGCTCTCGAAGTACTGCACGAAACCTTGGGACTCGTTGTCCACCACGTCACAAACAATGACGCTGGCATTCCCTTCAATGCGCCAGCCGATGTGACAAAAGGCGGAGCACACCTCTCCGAAGACTCGGCCGTCGCCTTGGAGACGCCGTCGCAGAGGTGGCATGGCACGACTGCTGGAGTCGGTGTCAGAGGGAGGGGCCACTGAATTCGAAGGTGTTGGGGAACAACAAAACCTGGAGTTCCCACCCTGTTCGTAAAGGACAAGAATCATCCATGATGGTCCATGCCATCCACTTCCATGTGATGAGTTTGCTGGGGTAACCAATTTGCTGGTGGGAAAACCGAAAAAGCACACAAGAGATGCTCAAAGACCAGGGCTTCCTACTCATTTACCCTGCAAGGGCACATTGAGTGGCTTTGCCTTTGCCACAAAAAAAGGGGCCATTGTCCTAGCGCATCCTCTAGCTGCCGCAAAAAGCTGCCTGTCACACACTGCCTGGCTGTCACGTTGGACAGGCTGTCAAGTGACAGGAGTGGTCGATGAAGTTGGCTCCAAAGCTGGGCACTTTGGAGAGATCACCACAGGCGCTGGGTACGCACGAGAAAGTGCCCGGCTCGCTGTTTTGGGCCGACAAGCGCCGGTCTGGCTGGCACGTGAGGTGCGGGTCGCCAATGGGTGTATATCCGTGGCGACATCGCAAGGCACAGCTTTCTGAAGTGCGAAGGCCTGGAGGTGCGAAGGACATGAGGAGATTCATTGAAGAATATGCAATGACTTATTGATACTTATTATATGTGTCATCTGTGCCAGAACCTTCTGAGGTTGGTAAAACCAGGTAACATAATATAATATAACTATAGTGTGTGTGTGTGTCTGTGTGCGTGAGCCGGACACTGTTTGTTTCATGTGGTGGTGAAACTTACAAAGTCTTCACGGTACCACTCGAACGACCCGCCTGTGCAAGCGCTTGCGTCAAGACCGGGTCCGATGACGATGCCCTCAAGCGAACACACTAAACCAGTGCAAATAGGTGGCAGCCCTTCCAGTTGTCCATCTTCACATCGCAGTTGCGAGGCAGTTCCAGTGAAACCTTCGTTACATGTGCTGATGCAGCTCTGTCCATGCAAGACCCCCGCGCAGGCAGCGCTGGAGACTCCTTCAGCCGCTTGGAGGGAAGTTGGGATCTCGCAGGTCTTGCGCACACAGTTGGGCACTTGGCCCTGAAGCACTCCGTCCACGCAACGATACTGGGAGGCTTGACCCTCAAAGCCATAGCTGCAAGAAACTTGGCAGAACTGCCCATAAAGAAGACCTCGCAGAGTGAAAATCAGGTGAAAACCATACAAACACTCAACAAGACGATGTTTGCAGCTTCTGTGCCAACTGTTGGTCGAAGACCAATGATAGCAACAGCAAGGCCAGGTATCACAAAATAGGGTTTTGGATGGGTTTCAAAAAAGGAGCGACAGGTTGATGGCTGAATTCTGCATGGAGCTAGGATGCCGAACTCACGTCAACAATTGAGAGATCATCAGTGTCTGTCAGGTCAAAACTCAGAACCTTCGCAACAAAGCCACCTTTCATTCATGTTCAATTCCGAACCGATTCTCAACACCTCGCCCTCTTCATCGCCCCAGACCCGAAACAACCTCTTCGTCTCGCCCTTCGACGGGGCACCACTACAGCTGCTGCTGTCTGCACCTGAGATCTGGGGCGCCACTCCGCAGGTCTGCGCTGCACAGCGCGGCAAAAGTCCAAGCAGTTGGCCATCGGCCAAACAAACGTACATGGCCTCCTGTCCCACAAAGCCTTCAGGACATCGCCTCAGTCCATTCACGAGGTTCCAAACGAGTTGTTTTTGTATTTTTTTTAGATTGGTTCTTTTCTTCGGCAACATGTCCTTCTGCAGAAGCGCCGCTTTTAAGGCTTGCTTTGGAGCGGCGCTGCGGCCGGCCCCTTCAGATGCAAGGTCTGCAGGCCGTAAATTCACTCAAGATCGAGTGCCGGCTACAACCCATTTTCACATCTGACGAAAACATGTGATCTACATGCATGTCATGTCATGACATGAGGGAGAAATCAAGGAAGGATGCGACAGTAATTTTATATACCTCTGCACTCCAGAAAACCATGAACGTGGAGTGTTCAGCACCCAGCCAAAGAAGCTATGCTGTTGGCACAGACTTTGGGAAGTTTCAGAAATCACAACTACACCTACAACACTTTTCCTATCCTCTGGAACTTTCCAAGCGAAACGGGCCCTTTCTCTCCCGTAATATAATACATGATCCTCTAGCCAAACCCACAGAGATCTTATGACATGAGATTGAGATGTTCACAGCTTTTCGAGCCGGTTGAAGGTTCAGGGTCTTCAAGGTCAATCTCCTGGTCACGATCCATGCAAGTAAATGCCAAGGCTCACAAAGCAAACTCCTCCCACGGCAACCCTGGGCGTGATGCAAGTGAAAGTAACCATCGTTTCACTGAAGGAAGAAATCAAACAATCTTGTTACTAGTAGCTTCTTGTTGCTAGTAGTAATCCAAGGAGCTACTAAGTTACTAGTAGCTTCTTGCTACTAATAGCGATGCCCTTTGTTACTAGCACAAAGAACAACTGGCAGCAAGTTTGAATCAAAAAAAGACGCTCCAAACAGCCCTGACGGGATGGAGTTTCGACCCCAAAAGGCCCCTCCGGATTCGGAGAGTCGGGTCGCATCTGGGAATGGAACATCTCCACCCCTGCTGAAAAAAACCTGAATGTTGACCCCGGTTGACCTATGCTGACCTCGTGACGAGATGAAACCGAAAGCAGGGACCTCGAGGTGTTGTTTGAACATTGCAGCAAAGAGCATAAGTATGTTTGTTTTTGGTATGTATGAAAGTGTAAGAAAGTTTACGATGGTTTTGACTTTAACCTAAACTCTCTATGCCGGGCGGGTGAGCTTCTTCTCAATGCCCAGAGTCTTCTGACAGTCAGTACGGAATCCATCTGGAAGTGCGTCCAATGAACAGGTGATCTCCTCACAAACAAGTGGAACGGATGGACATCATCTGTGTTGCATGAGAACCGTGTCTGATAAACAGGAGGGTTCGAAACCCAACACAATTTGGTTCACAATGTATAAACATTGAACATAATTTAACCTGTATAAACTAACCTTTGGGACGTGTTGGAAAGGTGCTTGTCCAGTCTTAGAGATGTTTTGAACAGTTTGAAAGGTATGACGGTATGACTTAGCGTCTTAGAATGAGGGCCTTCAGGGTCCCACATAAACGAGCTTCCAAGTACTTCACAAATGCTTTGGGTGATCATGGATGACGCATCTTGAAACCAAAAAGACCATGGCGGAGGTGCTGCGCAAAGAAGACCATCTTCGATGCAGAGTGAAGGTTCTTTCAAGCAACTCAGGAGTGCAACAGCAGCACGGACGCTACGGACGGGGCCCTCTCATCGCTGCTAGGGGCGGAACAAAGGACGCGCGCATGACATCACCAACCGTCAAAAGGACCGGTCCTGACATGAAATCTCACCCAGAAAGTCTCCGCCCTCGCCGCAGAGGAAGCTTGCGGGGCCTCCCTGGAAGTTCCCAGTGCACAAGACGCTGCAGGATTCACCTCGCCCGAGGAAAACGTCCAAGTAAAAGGACAACATAATACAAAACGCCCAGTGCAGCACTGACGTCATGGGGGGCAGAATTGGCCAGTCTTGACGGTCGCTTTGGTATGTCTGACATGTGTTTGTTTAAGCATGTTATATATTTTCACGTGTTGCTTTTTGTTCTTCCACGGTCCACGGGAGTGGCAATGTTTCTGGTCACCCCAGCCGATCTATCAAAAGTGTGCAGCACTATGCAGCTCTACGCGAGCGACGTGCCATGGGCGACGTTCCCATCGCCTACGGAGCGCCCAATGCAATCGCTGACATCCACCCCAGCGCTGGAGGGGAGGCCACCCTGGACGTAAGAACAAACGAATTGAAGGAACCTAATAGCGATGGCCTCCAACCCGCTAGCAATGGCCTCCAACCTACGAGCGATGGCCTCCTTGCTCGCCTTGCTCCTTGCCCTTAGAATCTACAGTCTTGAATCTTGCAACTCTTTCACTTGCCATCAGAATCATCAAAGATCCAACAAATTTTCGGGTAAACATGGTCGAAGGATGTCCGTGGCCATGGTAATGACTCCACCATACAAAAGTCCTTTAACTTGAAGATGCGCGCAAGACTCTGAGTTTGCTGGCTCAAACCCTTTGGAAAAACAAGGCGTTTCCATACTGGGAGGAAATATGAAAGCACTACTGAGAGAAAAGTTGCGCTTGCTGAGGTCTTTTTCTAGACGGTCCTTCCAATCTGCACTCTCTAAAAACATGGGACTTACCATATCTTCAACAGGAATGGAATTCAAAGTTCCCCGCCTTGCAAATTGTTTTTTGGCATATCCGCTGATGAGTACAGGAAGTACAGTAACCAGCAACTGGATCTGCCAACCCGGGGTGCGTTTCTCATATGCATTAGCTGGTTGATAGGTATGATCACCCATATGAGCTGTAGCTGCTCACAACATCCGTCGACGTCGCTGGCACCCACCGCTTCGCCTCGCACGTCGTGGGCACAGCGCTTTGGGCAGCCGTCCTGCGGGACTGAGCGGGTCCCCTGGGTCAGGGGTTGTTGGATGAGCACAACGAGATGGTGCTCAAGGACTGATTCTGATAGGTGTTTCTGTTCAACATAACAATGGATGGATGGATGGATGGATGGATGGATGGATGG
>CAXAMN010021473.1:2389412-2459409 GCA_963970005.1 Durusdinium trenchii | reverse complement strand
ATGGATGGATGGATGGATGGATGGATGGATGGATGGCCATACAATTCTAGAAATACTGGGATTTCAGCCAGCCGAAAGTTCCAAATGAACAAGCAGTCCTCGTGGTGGACCAATTGCCTGTTGAGGTGGTGAGTGATCTTGTGCTGGTGAACCTGGTTGAGGTGATGGATGTGCTCGCTGTCCATGTTGTACTTGATCTTGTGAAGCTGCTCGACGTGGTCCTCAGGGATCTCTGCGAGGCGGAAAGTAGACTGGAGCCGCAGACATCGTTTGAAGCCCACCATAACAAAATCGGAGGCAAAAATCTTCGGCTACAACAGAGAAGCCATCCAGAGGCATACCCCCGGGCTTGGCGACAGTTGGTGGACTACAAACTACAAAGTCTTTGGTGCAATTTCACAACCGCTTGAAGTTGCCAAAAGAGACTTTGCCCAATCAACCCTATAAACACCCTTTGCCATAGAGGGTGCAACTCCACCCTATAACACCCGTTGAAGTTGCCGCTTTCCACCGCTTTGCCGCTTTCCAAGCTCCGACTCCTCCCGAGTGGCCCGCCCCGCCTGGTGGAGGACCTGGCGAACCGGAAAAGGACGGAACGCACCAAAGCTAAGCACCTCGTTCCATCGGTGTTGAACGTTCAGCGCTTGCGCAGTTTTTGTAGATCAACAGGAAGATGTATATAAAAAGGAGGAAGCATGAAGAACAGCCTGTCGACCCAAGTGGACCAGTTCACAATCTTTATCCTTGCATACAGCCCAGGTTGACGCGAATTGGATAACAAAAGGACATCGAAAGAAACCCCACCAGGTCCAGGTGCGACTGCTCATCATTGCTGGCAGCATCTGGAACCTGGGCCCATGGGTCATGGGTGGCCACCCTCTTCTTCAATCGATTCCTTCACAAGTCGCTTGTGCATGCTTGTGCCGTCGATCACAGCGAAAAGGCCAAGTGGACCCAAGTCGCCAAACTCCGTGGTCAGTGGTCTTCTAGAAGTCACCAAGACACACAAAAACCGGAAGCTCTCCGAGGTCAAGTTTTGCAAAAGCGCTACTGGTTAGTAGCCCTCCGTGTGTTTTTGCACTCCACCCATGGAGCCACACCCGGCCGCGTGTCAAGAAGCTCTGAGGTGCTCATGCATTTGCCTGAGCACCGCAGTTCTGGAACCCCCAGGACATCACCGTCACCCGACCAGTGGTTCTGGACAAGGAAAGGAAAAAAAACGGAAAGAGTTGCTGATTTGATGAGTTCAAGTCAAAGCTGAGTCCTGATGAGATACCTATAAAATGTAGACTCGTGATTCATAATCCCCCCCCCATTCGCATGTTAAAAACATGTAAACACCTCTTCATATTGGGTGGTTGATTAATAGTCTATACATGAATACCCCCTGGAGCACCGTGACACCGGCCCGTTTGACCGATGATTCTCACGGTGTGTCCTTCGATTCGATCGATTGGAACCCCCGTCATACCCGGGCGACGTGCGTGGTTTGGGGCGTTGTTCCTGGATCCCGGGTTTTGAGGCTTTGAATGGAACGCGGTTATTGGTGATTCTGGAATGACCTGGTTTGGAACCCGGTTCCAGTCTTGGAAAACCCCGGAATGGCCTGGCCGACTTCGGCAATCGATCATTGGACGCAAACCAACGTGTCAGCTATGCGGTGGGCGTCTGAGCGGGGCCCTGCTCGCCTGCTTCGAACATAGCCCGAAAGGTGCACATCGGATTGGCATTGCACGCATCGCGGTCTTGGATGTAAAGACTGCACTCCTGCAGAGCACTTCTGAAGTCAAAGAGGGCTCAAAGCAGGAAGCTTGTGGAATCTTGGGTTCATTTCAGGGACTAAAGACCTGTGGTCATGGAATTTGGAGTGGATTGTCTTGGATGTGCATGCTCACGCTCCTTGATGCTTTGCTGCCTTGCCAGGCTATCACTCTCGTTGTACACGCTACCTGGAGTGGCTATTTGATAAAGTCTGGGCAAAAAAAAGGATAGGATGGTAATGGATTTGATTGGAGATACTTGACTATGCATCCCGCCCAACTGAAATGATCGAAAACAATGACTTTGGATGGGTCAGAACTCCAATCCATTGCACGTTGTTACCGGCAACTCTATGATTTGCCTATACTTCACATGGGAACGGGACGGAATTCAGCAATCCTCTCAGCTCGCACTTCCGAGCTTCTCTTCAGCGGTCTGCCAAGCAACAGTTGCGGAGATCTGGTGGATGAGGGCTCGCCAAGATCGTCCATGGCCTCCATCCTGTCCGAAAAGGTTCGGAGACCGCGACCAACGTGGAACCGCAAACTTGGAGAGGCTCAAAACTCGTGTCAGGAATTCATGTGGTCCAAATTTACAGCAAGAAAGAGTTCTTGGGCGAATCCGGCTTTCATAGAACTTGGGTCAAGCAGTTTGGCCTTCAGGGCGCCAAAACCCATGTCTGACGAATCCCACGTAGTCATTCTAGCCCATTCTAGCCATTCCACTTCGGGCTTTTTTCACGGTGCCTACGCGTTCCTTGTTCTTGGGCACATACTGAAAGGCCCTGTCCACAGAGATCAACCTGGACGAGTCGTTTGATCGACTAAGTGACTCGGGAGTCGCTCGGAAACGGTGTCCGCCAAGAGACACCCAAACACGACCCACGGTCTCCGCTATTAGGTGGAGGCCAACGCTAGTCTGTTGGAGGCCATCGCTACTAGTAACAAGAAGCTACTAGTAACAAGGGCATCGCTACTAGGAGCAAGAAGCTACTAGTAGCTCCTGGCATTACTATTAATATAGTAGTAACAAGAAGATAGTACAGTAACAAGGTTTTACCGTTTTCGCTCAACGAATCTCCATTGGCCGATCAGGCCAGGGGTGGGGGGGCCGGGGGTCGCTCTTCGTGTCTGGGACATGAAGACGTATGGAAGACATGTTTTCTGCATAAGCTTGTGACTTTCATAGTGAGCCATCATGGCTCAGTGGGATGCCAGTGATATGTTTAAACAAATGTATGGCGAGTATTCAGTGTTCCGTCTAATAAAAGCAATAGCACAACATACGTGCACAATTTCAGGTGGGGCGTTGAGAACCATTGATAAATATATATATATCCTCGACCCCAAACACTTCTTCCTTTACGTTCTGGGGAACCTACAATGGGCTAAGTTTCACTTCAGCAGGCATCGCAAAAAAAACAAGAAAAACATAGAAAAGGCATTTGGCTGTACTGCCAAAGTTGGTACTCAACTATTCTCAGGGGTGGATCCATGCAGCGTACGTCTTGGGGAGCTAAGGCCGGCAAATCGTATCAAATTGTCTGAGACAAAAACCTCAGGACCGCCAAATGCAGAACATCCCTTGAACAAATGCAGCTCTGGCGGCCAAGCGATGTAGTCATCTGCACTTGGCCCATGGAAGTCACATGCTTCGAAGGAGCCCGAGTGAAGCGCTGCCAGAGTCCAGCTGTCGCAGAATTCCTGGGCGTCGACACCCAGGATCGGTCGACAACGGCGTCGAAGGCGTCAACGACTGTTCGTGTGAACGGAAAACTCCCCAACACCGACCTACAGCATCCTACGGAAACGATATAACTCAGAATGATCCCCTTGGAGCCTAAGGGGGTACAACTAAATTATATTGAAAGGAGCCGGTGTTGGTGGACTTTTGGACCGACGCCTTCACCTGGTCCGGTGGCGTCGCAACCCCAAAACACTTCTTCATGCTTTACCAGACAGTTAACCCCATGGCTTTTGCCTCGGAAATCGTCACACGTTGCATTTCTCAGACCTGTCTGAAACCAAATCGGCAAGCTCTTCTTTCTCCAGAGTGGGAAGAACATGCCCAGCCGACAAGCCCAGCCGAGTTAGGTGTGTTTTTCGGCTTCCAAGGTTCCATGGCGAGGCTGGTCTCGAAGAGTGTCTCGAACTTGCTGTGATGATAATTCAACTGGACCCCATAGAAGCTCTCGGCCTTCAAGACCAAACACATCCTCCAACACCCATAGCTAGACAATGCTAGACACGCATCTGAATGTCCAGAAGAGAAGTGAAGAACGAAAGAGACCAGCATCACATATCATCACATACAAGCGCCGCCGTGTTCAGTCGCCGCGGGCTTGGCAGTGTCAAGTCACCCGGCAGTGTCAAGTCACGGAGCATCCAGAGGACCTTTCTACCAAACACAGACGACCCACTTCCCAGTCCCCGAACAACGCGAGTCCAACGATGCCATGGCCTGGTCCAACGATGCCATGCACTCGTCATAGTGGGTGCAGTGGGGGGAAGTGGCCGGGATGTAGGGCAAGACCGAACGCGATCCATTCACCTGAGACGGTCCGGATCCAAGCAGTCTGAGAGGGACTTGGTTTGTCTTTTGCACCCTTTCAAACCAAAACGCACACCACAAGCTCCAACACAACCTTTGCCGCGAAAGAGTTGAACCTTGGGGGCTGGCTTGAACTGGAATAATTATCTGAAAGCACCAAAACCTGTGCACCAACTGCGCAAAATAGGCCTACTCATGATGCCTACCACCTGTAGTCTTAGTGGTTCCAGCACCATCAGCATTCACTAAAGGAATAGAAGAAACCAATGGTTCCGGTGAACCTCTTATGGCAACTGCCTCGAACAACACAATCAAGCTCGCTAAAAGGATGAGCAATGGGCGGCACGTCTTTGTAGATGCCCCCCGGAGCACGTTCATGTTGATTCCAGCAATTTGTTGGGGAGAACATGAATCACCAAGAAAAGAACGATCCTCGAGGCATCTCCCACCATCCCATTTCCATGTCACCAAGACGTGCGTTGGGCCAGGGATGAAGTGATAGGTGTCAGTAAACCTGGGACGCATTGGTGGCCATGTGAAATTGTAGAATTTTCTGCCAGCTTCCGTTCCCCTTGGCCAACGGGATCCACTCAACACCCACGCGTTATTAAAAAAGTGCTTAAAATGCAACCCTAGTCAAACAACACTGCCAGCATCCCAATGTTTAAAAAGGCTCGAACCAGTGTAGAAAAGTCACAAAAGTGAAGGGAACGCCACATGTTTGGCAGTAGCAACGGGAACACAAGCATGACAGCCGCCACGAAACTAACAACTGCCGGAAAAACTGTAACACAAATGCAAAACATAGACACACTACACCTACAATACATAAAGAGAACCAAACGGAAAGCAAAATATCGTGACTCCGAATTGGCGCAACTTATCTAATAACTCCGACCCCTCCACCAAAGCCTTAGACTCCTCTGCTGTGGCAACCAAACAAGTGGCAACAACAGCGACCAAGTGCAGCTACAATCGCAAGCAGAGTCCCAAGATCGCAGCAATTCTCAGCTCTTGAGTGATGTTCATGCTTCATGGCCTTCCCTACAACCGTGGCTTGATTTTCTGTCCACGCTACACGAAGTAGGTCGTGTTGACCATCTGCGCCAACTCGCAAAATGCCATGTACTCGGGCTGTTGGGGCACCTGCCACCGCAGCACCAAGCCTCAAATACATGGCTGGAAGGCGCTCAAAATGTGTTTGCTTTTGAGTATATGTATGCTCAAAACCGGAAGAGCCTGTTTGACTACGGAAAATGAACAGAATAGACGACTGGTCGGTCAACCCTCCAGGGTTTAGGGCTCCGGATTTTGATCCACATAAGTAGCACTATCTTCAACAGTGTGGACACGACAAGCATCCTGTGGCAATTTCATTGGCAAATTCTCGTTTTCTGGCTCAAAACGCTGTGCACGAGGGTAAGTCCAGGCAAGGCGAAATCGAAGCCTTGATCTTTGGATGCATCATTCGTACCGTATTATACCATTATAACATTATATATATATATATGCATATATTATATCATATATATAGTTATATTACATGTTTACATTGACGGAAAATTGAGTTGAAAACCTGCAGCAAGGGATCCCTGCAAACACCTCCCCAAACCTCCGGCTTCTGGGCGGCCGGAAGGAGGGTCTTCCAGTGCTTCGACCTGCTCCGATAAAATCACCACTTCTCCTGGGATGCCCAGCTTCGCGACACTCGCGCCAGTCCGCGTTCATGACGCAACGCCCGCGGAGTTGCAAAGCGTCGGACAGCGTCCGGCACCGAAAGAAGCCGACGAAATCACGAAGCGAGACCATTCATGAGATTTCATGTGAGTGCTTTGAGAGGCACTTCAATGTCGAAGTAAAGTGTTGATTTCATTGGATTTCATTTGGACTTTAGACTTTAGACACAAGAATGCCAACCACAACACGCTCTTTGCGCTCACCTAGACCAAAAGTTGCATATGTCAATCTCACTGGCCAGGCAAAGAAAACATGACAAGGTGCAAAACCGCACATGCTGCTTGAGCTGGACAAGAAGAACCGCATCACGGATGTCTGTCTGTCGTCGCTCAGCTTGGCTTGTACCAAGGATCGAAACGGGTGCGAGGCCTCTGTAAGACTCTTCCAGAGCAAGGAGCCATTGGAGCCGAGGTGAAAGGATTGAACGGCCAAGGACACCTTAGTAGCGGCTTGGCCTGCACCAACACTTGAAAGACGACAACCTTGCCAATGTATACCGATGTTGATGTATCATGATGCAACAATCAAGCTGAATCAAGCTGGAGAAACTTCAGATTTCGTGGCACGGAGGGCGGAGGGTTGAAGTCTTCCAGATGCTTGGATTGGCCCTTTGCTGGTGTTCAAAGAGTTCATTCTTACGAGCCTTGGCATCCAAAAAGATTGGCCAATGCGGGCATCTAGTCTAGAGCAAAGGCGCAGTTCAGGTCATAAGGTGTTTTTGACTTCCCACGTGTTTGAAGAACAATGCAGTAGTCAATATCTATATAATTCTATACATTTTTTTTTTTACATTGGGTCATTGGGTATATCCTATTCCCTGCAACAGTGGATGATGAGGGTTAGTAAAGGCCTTCCTCTAACATAATCTAAAATAGTGATTTGCATTGATTTGCTTGTTTACCGACGGCTCTACTACAGGTAAGTTTGGACACCCCCCAACAAAAATGTGAAGGTCCTTCACTTCCAGACTCCCGAATCCACGTGTAAACTGAATGCAAAAAGATCAATCTCTTCAAACTCGACATTGGACAAACGTCTAATTGCGGCCTCATACGAATGGCAGCTACTACGAGTACGCATGGCTCAGCAACTCAGCAACCCCAAAAAGCGCCCCGGCTCGAATTGCCAGGTGACCAATGAGCTATCCAAGTTTTCCAGGACGTTCGTCAATGCTCCATGCCGGACCTGAGGAGCTTTGAATGCCTTGAGATGACAGGGTTCACCAACTCCATTTCGAACATCTGCATAGTGGGTCAGAGTGCCCCCGAATGATGCATTGCGCAATCTCCGAATGAGTTCCCCTTGTGACTTGGTAATGGAAAGACCTCTCTTTGCCCCGGCCCAGTGTTGCAGAGAGGAGTGATGGTGTGCTTGTGGAGTACTTCAGGGTAGCAGGGATGGTGCAGCGCGCTTTGCTTGCACTTCACACTTCATACTGTTTCAAAGGTGAGAGAGGTTAACAAGTTCGTTCAGGTTTTGGAGCGTGCAGCAAGTTGCAGAGGGTGCGAATCCAGCATGAAACCGCACACACCCCTGGCCATTGGCCACCCTTGTGCTCGCTCCTTCGCTCAGAAAGCACGAGCTCTCCGGAGGTCCAGCATTCTGTGTATGGGCCTTGGGTCTATCCCAACGAGGTTGGCCCAGTGGAGGATGGTGAGTAAAAACAGGTATATAAAGAACCTTTCTCTAAAATAAGTGATAGCGGCGTACGTCATCCGACGGCGAAAACCGGTAGGACTCGGACAGACCCAATTTATTACATGGGAAACGTATTCATGGGTCGCATAAAAACACCATCAACAGACCATCAGCTGCCCGCCATGGTATCTCGTGTTGGAAGTAGCCTCCCAAAGACCCCATTTAAGGGTCAAGGTAGGCCAAGAGGGACCTCCCTATCTTCATACAGATCCAGACCGTACCATTTCTGTTGCTCTATTAGCTTTGTTGCTTTGTTGGTTTCTGCAGGACACCCACGATGACCGATGCTGCAACCTGGGCGCAAACTCCGGCACGGTGAAGCTCGTGTTCAGCAAGGTATTGGCGTAGTTACCTCAGGATGCTACTGTTCCTGGGTCATGGATGGTCATAGTGATCCGTAGGTTCCGTGTTTCTTGCACTACATCTTTTGGCGTTTTGAACAACACTGGGGGGTCGCATGTCTCCTTCTCACAAAAAATAACACGTGTCTCCTTCTCGTGTGTGCTCCTTCTGAGGATCTCATCGTGTCTGGTCGATGGTGCCCAAACATGAGACGTGAAGCTATCGGCGTGTTGAAGCGCGCAGCCCCTGTTTGAGGGACTATGGTGTCTTGATTGGAGAAGCGGGCGGCAGAAGACTCATTGAATGAGGTTCCTGCCAATGGACACCTCACAAGACTGGTCGAATGTCCGACAGTGAGAGCAGCGAGCACTGGTTCTTTTGGATCAAGGCACCCACTAGCAAGCTATCATCTCGATAGGGATCCTGTCCTGGCTGGAACATTGGCTCGAGAGTAAAAGATCTGGGTACAGCAATCTACTATCCAATGAGACTCCGAGCAGTCAAAACTTTTTGGAAACGGTTCTCACGCATAAACTTCTGAATTTGGTACTAAGCTTTTGGAAAGCTACAGTGTTTGTGAATAGATGCTTGTCCTGTGTTCAAGCAAAGCCGAGAAGGAATGTCCAAAAGGTTGCGTTTTTGTACAAACACCAATTCATACCGCCAGGTGTTCCACTTCCGATGATTTCCTGCAGCTGCATACAGCCAGGCAACTTTCACCCAAGTTCGAAAAGGAACCACCAGGCGCGTCTGCCAAGAACGTGGGGACCATTGAGCCTTCGGCTCAGCGGGCCTGGCGGCACGTAGTTCTCCCAATCTGAAGCACTTCCTGAGGCGAAGAAGCAGACCAGTGAGACATCCAAATGTACATGTGACATGTATATATACAGTATACTGCATATGTATACATGTGGGTTACATTTATGTACATTTAAATATTTTTTGACCATATATATATATGTGTGTGTGTCTGTGTGTTTGGTTAATGTGTGTTTGATCATCTTTGATCAATAGTTTTTCATGACGGAATGGCCGCTCATCATTCATCGCTTTCGATTCTAGATCAACTCCGATATGAATCCATGAGCATCTATTTTTTTGGATTCAAAAAAGGAGACCTCCCACTTGGACCCTCAGGATCCAAATTCAGGAGACCCAGGCGGGGCAAGCGATCGGGAGTCTACCTCTTGGGTTTCCACATCGTTTGAACGCACTAGGACGGTGTGACTGCTTTCCTTGTACACAACAACAATAACAACAACAACAACAACAACAACAACAAACACAACAAAAAGGTACAAACAAAAACTGCAGCCCCGTTACAACATATCTTCTTCCTTTGTCTCTACCAGGGGGTGGAAACAAAATCTGCAGCCCCGTCGTTGTTTTTTGACCCCCCGTGAAAACAACCAGCCAACTAGTACTTTTACCAGTAGTGGTAGTGTTTGTACTGGTGCTAGTCCTAGTGGTGCTAGTGCTCGTAGTAGTCGTCGTAGTAGTAGTCGTAGTAGTTGTAGTAGTCGTAGCAGTAGCGGTAGCAGTGGCGGTAGCAGTACTAGTGCTAGTAGTACTAGTAGTGCTAGTAGTACTAGTAGTACTAGTCGTACTAGTAGTACTAGTACTAGTACTAGTAGTAGTAGTAGTAGTAGTAGTAGTAGTAGTAGTAGTGGTAGTAGTAGTAGCAGTAGCAGGAGTAGTAGCAGGAGTAGTAGTAGTAGTAGCAGGAGGAGTAGTAGTAGTAGTAGTAGTATATGTAGTATAAGTAGTAGCAGTAGTAGTAGCAGCAGTAGTGGTGGTGGTGGTAGTGGTAGTCGTAGTAGTAGCTAGTAGTAGATAGTAGTCCAGTAGATAGTAGTAGATAGTAGATAGTAGATAGTAGATAGTAGGTTGTAGGTTGTAGGTAGTAGTAGTCGTAGTAGTAGTAGTAGTAGTAGTCGTAGTAGTGTCGTAGTAGTAGTAGTAGTAGTAGCAGCAGCAGCAGCACAGCAGTAGGCCGCTCTCACAGCAAAATGTTCAATTGACCATTTGATTTTTGATACAAGAAACCTAATCTTCCCGCTCCCATTCTTCTCATTCTTCCCATTCTTCTCATTCTTCCGCTCTTCTTTGCATGTGAGGATCGATTGGGCGCATCCAAGGTGAGCTGCGCCATGCGCACATCAAAGGCCACACCTTGGTTGGCTGGGACACCCAGCACACAATGGAGGTGTGTTGTCTTCAGGAAAGACGCAACACACCTCCAAAAACTCTGGCTCAACACGCACAAATCTTCTGCTCTCCGAAACATCTCGCCGTGATTCCACGTCGGGTTTCTGTATGTTTCTCTGGCTCCAGTCTTGTCGAGAGGATGTTCCCATCAGGCGTTGTCCTACATTCCTTGAAATCGGCACATCTTCTTTCCTTGACATCATGATTCTTCCGCAGCCAAGCAAGAGGGCAAAGACTCCATGACTGAATCTAATCCAACACAATCAGAATGAGTTCCCTTCGTCAACCCAGCCAGCTCGGTGTTGGAAGAACTGCACCCCCAGGTCGGGTTGTTTCAACCAACCCAGCTGCTTGCATTTTCGGAATCTGCTTCCTCCTGACATCCCATGGTGAACCGGTAGTCATTGGCCCACCAAAACCCGCAGTCAAGGTCCAACCGTTTTCAGCGACAGTGCCGTGGAGCACCCCGAACGTCGCGTCCGTCCGGCGTCCGACCTCGCTCCGTTTTCGGGTTCGTCGCGAGGACGCCCTTTTGGTTCCGTTCGTATACCGTCGATTTGAGACTGCAATGGTTGTTTTGGGTTCGTTCAAGTGATGATTCTCCACGTCGCCGTAACTGGGAAGCAACATCAACGACGGACAGGGCCGTAGCTGGAAATGACAACCGGTCTGCCTACGTACCTGGGCCGTCCCGGCCGTACATAGTAGGAAAAACATGTCGATGAAAATATATAGGAACATTGACGTAGGACATGGCCTGTTGATGCCTGTTGCCTGTTCTGGCAGCAAGTCCAAAGCCCGAGTATTTATGCCCACAAACTGATGCTGCATCTCTATCACACTAGATCACACTAGTAAAATGTGTTAGATGCATCTGGATGCAAAGAAACACACTTGTTAGTCTCACCCACACCGCACAGAATAAACCTCCTGGAACTCCGGAACTCAGACCTCGTGGCCCGAAACCAGCTGTCCCATGCTGTCCTGAAGCTTCTGTGCAAGAAAGCTCAGCCAGGGATGCTTCAAGAAGTAAATGGCATTGCCATTGATATGGTATAACAACCTCGGAGCCAAGAGAACTTCTCAAGAAACCATCCAAAACAGGAAGGAGTAGAAGCCCTCATGAGGCTTCATGTCACTCAGTAAACCCATGTTCCAACGAGAAACGACTCAGGGATGGCGTGCAAAAAATTGTCCCAGGAGTCTCCCCGGTAGCGACTGCCACGAATCGCAGTGCTGGGGTAGTGGAAGACCTGCAAGCTGCAAGCTCCATCGTGTCAAAGTCAAACAACACACGAGCAATACACAACCTATGTATATATATATATCTATATATACATGTATCTATGAATGGCTCAAGCATCTGGCTCAAGCAACGCGGTGCCACCGGTGGGCACTTCGCGACTCCTACCTCCTCGCTTTTGAGTCAGAGGCCGGTGACGTCACCCACACGTTTGACCTCGGGGCCATGCGATGGGGACGCTCCTACCAATGCTGCCAGAGCTCTTCATGCTCCAACTGGATGTGGGAGGACAAGATCTGTGAAGGGTTTGTCTGTCGGAAATGCGGTTTGGAATGGCAGAAGCCCACCTATGGTTTTTCCAGGAGATCCCCAACCAGGTCCCCACGGAAGCAGGAGCAAAGGCAAAAGCCCATTTCCCCTCCTCCAGGTTTGGGGACTGGGAAAAATGGCAAAGTCCAACAGACCTTCAAAGCCACGGCAGACTTGCTCACTACCTCATGGAGTACCCTTGACTCGAAGCTTCAACAGCAGTTGGAACAGTTGGGAATCAAGCCCCAGGAACCGAATCCTGAGCCGGATCTCACGGATGTCCTGAAGGAAAACCTCTCTCAACTTCCAACAGCAGTCAAGGCTCTGGTAGAGAAGATCACCAAGCCACCTCCTGCCACGGAAAGGGACATGGCCATGAAGCTGAAAGGTCAGGTCTCCACCCTGCGAGACCTCAGCCACAGGAAGCAGGTTCTGCAGAACAAGCTCGACATGGCCAAAAAGACCTACGGCGATATGCTTGAAGAAATGAAGAACATCCAATCCAAGCTTGAAGCGGAGCAGAATGCCCTGAACACCACGAGCACAGCCTACATGGCCATGGTGAACACCAACAAGCCGGCAGAGGAGCTACAAGAGGGAGTTCCAATGGAGGACACGGTGCCTGCAGCTGTTGAGGGCTTCATTTCCACTTTGGGAGTTAATCTCACTGAAGATCAAAAGGCTCAGCTCAGCTCAATGCTGAAGAGGCCAACCCCAGAGAGCGTGGATGAAGAAAACAAGCGACGCCGCACAGTGCCAGGAGAAGCTGCTTTGTGTGGGTAACACTTTGAAGCTTTCACCTGGAGGTTTGACACATGGCTTTGAGCCAAACGGGGCCTCTGACATTTTTGGTCAGACAACTTGGGGTTCTCAAATGAGTTGCAGGGCTTTAGACAACTCCTTTGATTTCTTCGCAGCCACAGGCTCGAGCAGAGCCAGGGGTCCGAGGGGGAGCTATGGCCCCTGGAAGCAAGAGTCTGGGTTTTTCAAACTGAGAGGAGGAGCCAACCAACCAGCTTTTCCTTTGGGGGAGGCACAGCCTGACGGAGGAGCACCGAGTTCTTCTACCACAGTGCAGGCTCATCTGAGCACTGCAGTGCGCGGGACTCCTCAAGTCAGGCTAGCCTCACTTTTGATGAATCTCATGGGGGACGATGATCACACCATGGGAGATACCATTTTGACGCCAGGGCAAAAAGCCCTCTATGACCTATGCAAGCAAGATCTTATGCGGTCCTGTTCTGAATATGAGCGAGACTGGTCGATGGCCAAAGGTCAACAATTTCTAGCCGATCTCAAGAGGCTTGAGAATGTCCTTCACAAGCATCTCTCGGTTCAAGGAGAACACACTTCCTTGCCCACGAACGCATATGTGATTGCACAAGCCTTGACAAGTATCCTCACCAATCCCAAGAATATGTGCTTTGGGAACTCTGCCTTTCGTTGTTGGAGCTGGTCCGGGGCACATGCTGAGGACCAATCCATGGCGTGGGGGCGCACCCACACAGCTGTACGGCAGTTCCTGTCAGACTCCCATCCCGCTTCTTTGCAGGGTCTGGCCCAGATGAACCAAGTGTGTCAGCAATTCCAAGAAGGCAGTCAAGCGGACGTTGGTGACTTCGTGGGGCACCTTTGGCATTTTGCGAGAGGCACTTTCTTTGGAGGCAAGTTCTTCCATGTTCACCAGAATGGAAGAAAGGAGGAAAGGGAACAGGTGCCTCTGAACATGATCTTCCCGCCAGGTCATGGCATTCTCACACTGGATGAGATCGTCAACCATTGGGCAGATGAAGATGGGGGGCAGTTTCTCTATGGAGCTCCTGGAGCTTTAATCCTCCACCTCCAGAGATCGGTTCAGGTTGAAGGCAGGTGGACCAAACATGACAGGGAGCTTGAGATTCCCACGAACATCAACATTCCCTTCACAGAGGACGGCTCCCATGTCCACATGGCCAACTTCAAAGTTGTCAGCATGATCCTTCACTTGGGCCAAGGCCATGAGAATGGACATTACGTGGCCATCCACGCCCTGGACAATGCCTACTGGTGGGCGGATGACGACAGATATCCCACACCTATCGAGCGCCTCACAGAACAACACCGACGAGAGGTAGTTCAGATCTGGCTGGTACATGATCACAGTGGAGAGCTCATTCCCGACACCGTTGAAGCCTTGGAGCCCAGCGCACCCAAGAAGGCCAAACATCATTCTGAGGAGCTCTCCTTGATCTTCGGGAATGTCACCTTCTTCGGGAGTCGGGTTCAGGACTGGATTTGGACCAAGGGAGAACACATTCTCCTTCTACAGGAGACCCACCTTGGAACCAAGAAGATGGAAGCAGCACAACAATACTTCAACTCCAGAGGATGGAGGAGTCATGGCATTCCCGCCCATGACACTGGCAGAGGAGGCAACACTGGCGGCTTCCTCGTCTTGCATGGCAACAGACACTTGACTCACCTGGATCACTCCTTCATCAAGGAAGGCAACGGATGGATGTCAGTTGGTTTGCAACGGCAAGGGGTGATGATCTTCCTGATCCAGCTTTACTTGCGCACAGGAGAAACCCTGCAGTCACCTCTCAATGCGGAGATTTTGGCACAGTTGTTGCAGTATCTGAGCCACCTGAATGCTCCTTTCATCGTTGGCGGGGATTGGCAAAATGAACCGGAAGCTCTGGCGGCCACCGTCATCCAAAGCAAGTTCAAGGCACAGATTCTGGACACTCAATGCAGCACTACGCTTCACGGGGCTCAGTTGGATTACCTGTTGGTCTCCAGGCAACTGGCCAGCAGCCTCACGCTTACTGCGGATTGGGACGTGCCATGGAAACCTCACTGTGCTTTGGCCATCACCTTTCAGTGTGATCACATAGCTGTCCCTGTCCAACAACTGCAGAGATTTCCTCCCATCGGGAAGACCTTTCAACTTCCTGCCATGTGGACCAGCTTTTGGGAAGATGAGGGCCCCTTCCACATCATGGGCCAAGCTATCACTGGTCTGGGTTCAGATCTCGCCAGGTGGGCCACCCAAACTGAGAAGTACCTCACACAGCTCTTGCACAACCCGATGAAAGGACGAGGTTCCAAGATATGCTTATACAACGCTCCACTGGTTGATCACACGAGATCTCAGGTCTGGAAGAAAGGTCATGTTGCCTTTTGGGAAAAGATGAAGGTCCGAGTCAATGTGGTGCACCACAGCCAAAGCTCTAAAGTGGCACAGGATCTCCTCAATATGATGGACACCTTGCACACGCATGCCTCCGAAGGGATGAGCCAAGATCTCTTCAAAGCTTTGGTTCGACACTGGATTGACAACCCTGAAAATGAGCCTCTCGAGATCAGGAGAATCATTGCAGAAGAAGAGCAGCTGGCGCACAAAGCCATCCTCTCCACCATGAGTGAGGAATATCGAGTTTGGCTTGAAAAAGCCCACCAGAAGGGTCTTCGAGGTCTGTTCAGGACTCTCAGACAACGAGATGTTCCATGGCAGCGGCCTTTTCAACATCTTCCAGCCGAACAGAGACATCAAGCCAGGGAGAAGCAGTGGGGCAACATTTGGACTCCCAGGACAGGCCCTCGTCCACTTCGCCAATGGGACCTTCTTCAACAAGCAGCTGTTGATCAAGCTCAATTACTTCCACCCATTCAATCTTACCAGCTTCAACAACTGATGAGAAGGCTGCCCAACAAAGCTTCAGGACCGGATGGCATCTCCTATGATTTCCTCAGGCACTTGCCATACCCAGCAGTGGAAAAGCTTGCGGGCCTTCTCACTGCGATGGAAAGGGAAGGCGAACTAGCCATCCAACTACGGGCCACCAACATTGTGCTCATCCCAAAGAATATCAAAGTTGAGAGACCCATTGCCCTCACGAGCTGCCTTTACCGCTTGTGGTGTAGCTGCCGGAAAGCTGACTTGCAACGATGGCAAATGACCCTGGATGAACAGCTACCTTGGGATCAAGCTCGTCCTGGTAGGGATTGCTTGAGCATAGCCATTGGTCGCGTGCTTCATGCAGAAATCTCCAAGCACCAAGGAGTCCACACCGTGACTTGCCTGGCTGATCTCACATGTTTCTACGATCATGTGGACCTGGATCAGATCATCGAACCGGCCAGAGAGCTAGCTTATCCTCCGTTGCATCTCAAGTTTGCACTTGATCTTTACCGAGGTCCTCGCACCCTTCAAGCAGAAGGAATCAATGGAGATCCCAAACACTATGACAAGGGCATCCTGCAAGGCTGTCCGCAAGCTCCAGCGATCTCCAAGCTGATTCTCTTCAAGCCCTTGAAGGCCTTGGTTCAAGACCATCCGGCGGTCTCCCTGCAGACATGGGTTGATGATGTGAGCTTTGACATCCACAGCAGAGATGCAGATTTTGCTGCAAGGGAAGCTTTGGGGGCCTTCAGGACTCTACAACGTCAGGTTGAGGAAGCGGGGCTGAAGTTGAACACAGACAAGACTGGCTTCCTCACCAGCTCAAAAGAATCGGCCCGGGCACTGAAAGCTCTTCTGCAAGAAGGAGATCCAGATCATTATGACGTCCTCCGGGATTTGGGAGTGGACTCAACGGCGGGCCGTAAGAGAAGGGTGCAGCAGGTCAAGAAACGCTTCCTCAAAGGCAAGGGAAGAGTGGGGATTCTCCATCGTCTACGTTTGACCAAGGGCATCCGATACAGGCTCCACAAAGGAGCGGTGCATCCAGTGATGTCATGGGGAGCTCAAGCAAACGGACTCGCTCCTCAACGATGACAGCAACTCCGTGTGCTAGCAGGGCGAGGCCTCAAACTCCAAAGATCGGGGTCAGCTGATGTAGTTTTTGACATGCATCCCAACCAACCTGACCCAGGGGATTCCATCATCCTCCAGCACTTGCACACAGTCTGGAAAGTCTTGCACAGCTTCAGCGAAAGCAAGCAGCACCTTTTCTGGACCAGCTGGAACACAGCCCTTGGGGCCCTTCAGAAAGTTCGCTACAGGTGGCAAGTTGTGTCTGGACCTTTGCAAGCACTCCAGGCCTACATGCTGGATCTCGACTTTGACATCTCGGATGGACGACAATGGAAAAGATCGGGATACGGGGGAATCCCCGACTGCTGCCTCTCGTTGGAAGATCCATGGCCTGTGCTGAACCAACAGATCCTTCAAGAATTCCGTTGGCAGCGACTTCTTCGTCTGACGAGGTATGAGGGCTGCAACGACATCGAAAGACCGTTGGACTGGATGATCAGTCATCATATCCAGAGGACCACGAGTGAGCAGTTGGCCACCGGCTTGAGGGCTTCCCACCAAGGCACACTTCACGGCGTTTGTGGACATTGTCCCCTTTGTGGTGTGGAGCTCACCTTCCTCCATATGTTGTGGCATTGCAGTTTCTGGAAGGGCAGGGTCAAGGACCTGTCTGCAGAGTGGAAAAGCCGACTGGAGGCTGGAACAGATCCTGAGCTGTGGCAACGGGGCTTCGTGCAAAGCATCTTCTATGAGCCAGAGGAAGGACATGCCACCCTAGAAGGCACAGGGCTCTGGAAAGACCTTGGGCATCTCAAACTCGACAAGAGCCACATTTGCTCCATTGCAGTTTCTCCCACTTGTGGAGACAGGAGACACAAAAGATTTGCTTTTGCAATTTGCGCCCACCTCACCTCCTCCCGCAAGCAAGTGGCTTCGATCACTGGCATTTGCCCAGCTCCGGCCACCAAAAAGCGAGCCTTGTTCTATGCCTTGAAGCATTTGGCTTTGCATGTGATCGAGCGGACTCCGGTTGCGCTGTATGATGCTGGAGTCTGGGAATCCTGGAAGCCGCATGCTGCCTTTGAAGCCTATCCTGACCTCTTCACAGGTCTTGAGTATGAAGATTTCGATCATGTGTGGCCCCTCCTCTTCTCCGTCAAGGAGCTCGCCCAGAACGAGATGAGACGAGTCACACAGGCAGACACTCAGAAGTTAGCCAACAAAACTGGCAAGCTGTTTGAGCCCAAAGAGATCCTTGATTTGCAGTCCCACGTTGATGACGATGCACATGAAATTCTTCTCAGTGCTGGTAAACGCATGAGCATTCTTCTCAAAGA
Organism: Durusdinium trenchii; assembly: GCA_963970005.1. Classification (NCBI taxonomy): domain Eukaryota; class Dinophyceae; order Suessiales; family Symbiodiniaceae; genus Durusdinium; species Durusdinium trenchii. The sequence continues at coordinate 2,441,486 of CAXAMN010021473.1, read as the reverse complement.
GAAATCTCACTTCATGCACCGCAAAGAGGAGACCATCAAGGACAAAATCCCGCTCATCCAACAGAAGAAAGAACTCCTGGGTGATTTGCTGAGCAAGCCTTCAACGGCGGGTCACCAATGGCAGGCTTTCCGCAGTGGCATTCAATGTGGGCTATGCAAGTTGAGATACCATAGCAAGAGCTTAGTTGCTGAGCTCAAAGAAGCCAATGAGAAGCCATGTCAAAGTGCCCCACCCAAAGCTGAGCCCAAGATGACCAGAATGGAGGTGATCCACGCGCTGGTGTCAGGGCAGCAAGGCCCAAAGAATCCATCACTTACAGTTGGATCGTGCTTACTTGCGCTGTACTGAATGTCGGAGCTACATTCTTGCCAGGACCAATGAGGACTCCTTCAACCGATTCATCGGCGAACCATGTCATTGCGGTCCACTTGAACCAAGCCTCAACACTGCACATGTCACGCACACCCTGGCTCGACAAGGCATGGCAGTCGAGTGCACGAGGTGCCATTGCAGATCGAAGATCTTTGAAGATCAGCTTGTGATGACAACGAAGCTCCGCCAGAGGTGCAACAGCACAACTTCGAGAGACTTGCGACAAATGTTCGCGGCATCATGAGCACTCAGAAAAGGCGTGCAAAAAAAATGTATCTATGAATTTGTCTATGATAGTTTATAAATATATATATATATAATCCTATTTCGCTAAAGAACTTCCTACAACCTACAATAGCAGTTTACAACTCAGTTTACACTTTGTGATTTCCCTACCGCGGCCGGTGCACATGAAATCTGAGGTGGCATCGCCTACAAATGAGAGAGGAACATGGTCTCTTCAGCTGTTTTTACATGTTTTTACAGTCCAGGCATGGCTATGCTGCAACAGTATGCATGTCATAAATGCAGTGGCAAAGAACGTGTAGGCGCTTTAAGAACACGTTGCTCATCAAATCGTCATTTTGTGCGTTCTGTGTGCATGTTCACACCCGCGCCTCCGCATAGAACTGATCCAACCAAAAGGGCCGAACAGGCGTCGAGTCGAATTCCTGGGCGGCGAGTCGAGTCGACGAGGACGGCGGCGCCGAACCACGAGCGATGCGGAGGACGGCGCGGCCCACGTGGCGCGGTGGTCTCCTCTGCGCCCCACGTGGCGCGGTCTCGGGTGTCCAAGGGTCCATGAAGAAAAAGGCTTCATAGTCAGAGGAGCTGAATGCTTTCACCAAGAAACCTCGAGTATCGCAAAAGGAACAGACTGCATGAAACAGCATGAGAATGCATGGAAACAGGTTTCAAGCATTTTCACTGCGTGAAGGCCAGGGGGCTATGCAGAATGAAGCGAAAGACTTTGTTGGGTCCGTTCACCCAATCCTTTCTCACTGCATAGCCGCGGGAGTCATACACGTCCTGAGGATCCGGCGTCGGCCGGCAGCTTGGCGGAATAGGGTGGAAGGATCCATTTTGAAGCGAAGAATCAAGCGGAGGAGAAGCCAGACATATGATTAAACATGTCTGGAAAACACGTCGTGACAGGATTAGTTGTTTGAGAAGTTGTGAGGGTGGATGGGGTGGGGTCCGTTTTGGAACATTGAATGATATTGAATGAATTGGTGCCAGCAGCTCCTGGACCGAAAACCGACGTCTTCCAGATCCTACCCATCCAATCATCCTCTCCACCTGTCCTCCTGAGCTGTGAGGTTGGCAGCTTCCAGGTAGAAGTGCCGGAAGCATCTGGCGTCGACACCGGCTGCATGCAGGACACCCCTTCCACGGCAAAAGGGCTCAAGAAATTGCACTTGTCATTGTACATGTTAGCCCTACGGATAGAGTTCACCCTTGCTCATCAAAGGAATGTTGACTGCTTTGGACTTTTCAGTAGATGGCCAATTCCCTGGTTTCAACACGGTTCGTGAGCTCAGTAAGCTCTCCGGAACCACTCTTCCTGTTCTTGCACAGCAAGTTCCACAAAACAACATGTGGGTGTGTGTGGACTTTAAAATATTGGACATTTGTTGAACACACTCAATGGGTTTCACAACACCCTGAAATTCACAACCTCACCCTGCCGCCCTGCCCTGCCTGTGCCAGGGTTCACTCTTGTTTTGGAACGAATTCTGGATCTTCTCCGCCGCGCGGAGCGCGACCGGATTCTCATCCAAACGACCTCGAGTTCGGCCCAACAGGGACCAAGAAGATCACCGCCCCAGGGGACCCATGGGGACCCTGCGACGACCTTTGTGTCACAGGCATGATGTTCTTTTCAGGGCTTGGACCTGAAAACTGTGAGTGACACATGACAGGAGGTGCCCCCAGTTTACAATGTAAGGGGGTGGTGGTAATAGAACCATATGCTTTGAGATGCTTGTGTATATATATATAGTGGTCTGCTAATGTGAGACTTGTCTTCCTGCACCATCCTTTGAGGCCTGTCCAAACGTGTCAGGCCTGCAAGTGGCCTGCTTGTTTGCCGAACAAAAAAAAACTCAGAAAAGAGTGGTTACAAAGGCCATGGGCACCTGGATTTTATAAGGGGGCTTTGTAACCCCTATATCAGAAAGACTTCCGACGTCTACAGTGATTCAGATTGGACTCCCGTGCGTGTGTGTGTCCCTGTGGTTGGGCCATGAAAACCTTCGGTCTTCCTTGCTGAAGAATGACTTAGTCAGTGGGTTCTATCACCGCCGCACCACGATGTCCTAGCTTGAAAACGTCCAGCCTTTTCCTGTCTTCCCACAAAACCCCGCGGTTGACTTTCAGCTGCTGCCAGGTGGCGACTGTACCTGAGCGCCACCGGAGGTGTCCACACATCGCTGTCACCGGTTGGGATGGACACCACCAAACACCAACACGGCGCGCGGACCACGTTTTTTCTCGACCGGGAAGCGGTCCCATCCAAACGGCGAAAACCACGAGTCTTTTTGCCTTCAACGAGCAAAGATGTGCAAAGTCTGGTGCAAAACAATTGGACATTGGGATTCAACAAGCCCAGCGTTGAAAAAAGAGAGAACAAATCTGTAACATGTCGGGCGCCCTTCGCCCTGCGCCCTGCGCCCCCACTTCCTTCGGGGCACACCAAAAAGAGGTCAAATTCGGCAAAAGCTTTGTCGCCACACGGGGCCACGGTGTTCCACAGCTGGAAAGCTGTTGACATGTCCTGCGGGTCCACGATCGCCCGTCGAAGCGGCTCAGAGGGATTTGGGCTCCAAGATATCTTAGGTGACCTACTGGGAGGTCAACCTACCAGGGATTCGGGCTCTGGATGGCTCCGGGTGCCCTGACCCACAGCCAGATGTCGAGCATCGCCATGCAACGTTTCCATCACGAGGACAAGTTGTGACCCAAATTCTGCTCCTGGACCTCTTGGACGCTCGCAAACGGCCGGACCACAGCGAGCTCGTGCGCTGCTGACAGCGACAGCGCAGCCTCGCAAAGAGGTGAAACTATCAATTCCCATACGTGCGCATCATTTGTGCCTTGCTAATTGGTTCAATGACCCAATGCGATGGACTTGGGTGTCTTCCTATTTCCAAGTCGGGGCCAGACTGGTCCTACAGATTCCCACAGTGTGTGAGAGTTCCCCACACCTTCGGGTGATGCGAACCATTGAAGATCCGGGTGCTCACCGTTCCTCCAACTCTGTGGAGGGTCCAGGGCCGGTCCCCTAGAGTCGGACGCTCCTGCAGGACCAAGACGAAGCACATGAGCGAGGTCGCCCTGCCGAGATACGGACGACCACTCAAAAGATTGATCTTTGGGAGTTGCAGAAGGATTGTCCTGCTACATCTGCAAAAGATTGAAGAAACATCATAGAATTTCCCTTAGCTTCTGAGATGTCCGACATGCCATGGAAACGCCTCTTTGGAGATGCACCATGCCCGTCCCATGCACTACGGGTCAAAGAGAGGTCACAGGAGCAACACACATCAGTTGAAACTTGAAACCTTGAGACATCGACAATGAAAATGAATCGAAATGGTTGGCATGTTAGGGTAGTAACACTGAACACTGGTAGCGCATAAGATCGTAAGAACTGATGAGAATCTTCTGCACCCCGTCTCTCTGCCCTACTTCGAGCAACTTGGCCACAAGTTCATGCAAAGGTTCAATCACATGAGTCCTAACTTAAACACATGGTCACATTTTGTCAGGCTCAACCCGCTTTGTCATCCTCTAGTCTATGAGAGGATGGAATATACTGTAGATATGCTAGGTTTGAAGATGTTTGAAGAGATCAACACTTTGAATTTGTCGGTGGCAGTCGAGTCCCATCAAGTCAGAGGCTCCTCCCTGGCACACAAGTCATCTCAGGAAGAGCACCAAGAACAGTTGAGCGGCGGTCAAAAGGTCGTGTAATTGGCCTATGTCGTAAGGATTTGCTTACGCATGCACTTACGCAATGCTTACGCGCCCCAGGTTTTATCTTACGCGTGGGAAAGGGACTTATTTGAAGCTCACGCGCTCTTACGCGAAACATAAACTTTAACCACACCACAGCGGCAGCTTACGCGCAAGTTGTTTTCCAAGCAGAAGTTATGCTCAAGAACTGTCAGACGAGTCAGCAGAAGATGAGGAAGAAGACGAATCAGAGGCATCAAGTTCTTGATCACCAGGCTGAGGGGTGCGCTGCTGGGTCATCTTCCGTCTTCTCTTCGCACATGTAAAAGAGCTTCGAACTATTCCATGTAAAAGAGCTTCAGCTTCTGATACTGACGGGCAATGCGCTTGGAAGGTTTCAGAAATAGTTTGCAGGACGCGCTGTCTTTGTCGCCATTGCAGTTCAGAGAAAGGCTTTGCTTTCGGAGGCATTGTGGGCAAGTACTCACAAACACAAAGTAGGCTTACGCGGAGCTTACGCGCAGCTTACGCGCAGCTGACGCGGATTATCGTGCATCTCTCTACATTGATGGTTGATAGGCCATGCTCTCTTGCCCTTTGGCCAGTGAACCTTTGGCCAGTGCATCTTGATAGGCCCACCAGCAAATAAACAACAGATTGGTTCTTGAACAAATGCATTTGACTGCAACTCAACATCTCCCTGATCAAGGCTACAGCTATTCCAAACATGGTTTTCAACTTTCTCGACTATGCTTACGCAACATGTGATCTGAAAAATCTGCTTACGCGAGCTTACGCGACTCAGTCTTTGGCTTACGCGAGAAAGCCTTATGACAAGGCTCTTTCATGTCACAATTAGGCGGGTTTTGACCCTTGCTCAGTTGAGTCTGACGGGCATGCAGGAATCTCCTGGACAAGCCTCTGGCACTGTGGGTGTAACCCTTGGCATCATAGGAGACAGAGCTCTCTAATGCTGCTGGCCAGGCGGCCATGGATGTGCACGTGCTTTCCTGCACTACAGAGCGATTCTTTTGTCTCGCTCGTAAACTGGAGGCAGAGTTCGTCGGCAGACCTGTGTGTTGGTTCTCTTCCCTTTTCACAACCGCTATGAGCAATTGCGGAGGCGTTCCATCATTTGGTCTTGCTGACCTATAATACAAAAGGAGGCTTGCGGAACCAACTAATTTAGGATCTTGCGGAACCTGTTGGATGCTTTGGTTTTGGGATCATGCGGAACCATGTGGAACCTTTGGAAACCTGTCATTCTCCGGCAATTTTCAGCTTATACTTATACGCCTCTTGTAGGCATCGGACGACCTGAAGGTACCAACTTTTATCCCGAATGTGTGTGTGTGTGTCGCCCCCTGGTCAAAGGGTTTCCTTTCTTGACTTCCACTGCCAATTGTTTCACCAGCAGGGGCACACGGCATCCATGACCTACCGTGTGCAATGGATGGGCAGGGAAGGCTGATCACCTTCCTGTACCTGCTCTCAACACACCGACTCCAATGGTCCACCCTGCCGCTGTTCGTTGCTTCCATGTCTCTTCATGCTACCACCCCCAAACAGGTTTCTCAGCCACTTTCAGCAGCCGCGCTTTTTTGCAGCTTGTCGCCGCAGTCAAGTATGAAAACCATTTTGTTGAAACATCTACAATTGCGCTGACTTTCCACCTTACCGTTAAGCCATTCCTTTCCTCGGGGAATTGAGTTAACTGAATACAATTGTCAGAGTGTGTTTCGCTCAGCCGTCCCACTCGGGTGCTGAGTGTGATCCCCGTCATTGGGGCGCTGTCTCATCGTGCAAGCACTAACTGATCTCACCACCTTTCACAGGAACTCCACTGGAAGTCACCTACACTCCCACAGAATCAACCGCTACCACGGCCGCCGGGCCTTACCACGGGACTTGACCGTTTTCAGCATGCTTCGTTTGTGAAAATTTTCAACAATTTTCAACAATGTTCAACATGCTTCGTTTGTACAAGATCTCGATGCAATTTTCCGCCTGTTCTCAGCATAAGCACTCAAGCGATCCGACTTGATTTTCAAACTGTTTAATTCGATATGCATGAACACACCAACACTTACTACACTCTACAGGAAGACAACCCTCACTGCTTCACAATTACACTGAATAAACATCAACACAAGCATTACGACCTCTAACTCACACGTTTCCAACACTCGCAGTTTCAGCTGCCGCGCCGCGCCATTTTGAAGCTTTTGCTGCACAGCCGTGACGATCTTCACCAACCTTTTACTGGACACATCATGCAGTACCCCGGGCCGTATCCACAAGCCATACTACCACCTCCACTACCCGTTCCATCAACACAACCACCGCCACAACCGACAGCACCCTTGCCACAGCCACATACCACACCAGCATTTCCTTACCCACAACCTCAACCATACCCTGTACCACAACATCAGACATTTCCAGCTCCTCAACCTATGTCGAATCCCACTCCACTTCCCTGTCACTCAGCACCGGCAGTTGCCCCTCCTTATGGCAATCCCAACACATGGACGATGGTAACCCCTGCTCAACCACAATTCACACTGCCACAACCCACGTTTCAACCACCAGCACCCCCCCCGTCTTACCTTGTGCAACAACTGCATCACTCCCCCTCCCCAGATCAAGCCACCGCCACACCTATTCAACCTGCCCCCTCACCTCAGCAAATGCTCTCACCTACCACTACAAGCGAACCCCAATGGCACATGCCACAAGGGGTCTGGCAGCCCTATTCAGCTTTTCCTCCGATTACACAACCTGTGCATTCACCTCCACCACAACCCCAATTGGCCCTCAGTGACTCACCGCAGATTCCACCACCACACCAGTCACTGGATCCCGCCACCCCAGCACCCAATCAACCAGCCACTGCCACCGTTTCACTACCTTCTCCACTACCTTCTCCATCACCTTCCATCGCATCGGCCCCACCAGCCTCAGTGGCCCCAGAACCCATCACTAACATACCAGACAACACAGCTTCACCCGTGCCACCATCTCCACATCCACCTCACAGCAGTCGCCGCCATCACCACCGAGGCCGGCGCAACAGCGACCATCACAGAAGTGGCCGGCACAGACACCGCCGCCGCCGGCGACATCGCCATCACTCCAAATCCACTAGACATCACACTTCCTCTCGGCGACATCGCTCGCCGACCACATCCACTTACTCCTACTCCTCCACACATTCCCGCAGCCGCTCCAGGCAACCCATTGATCTACGCCACAATACCGATGCCTCCACAGCAAACAACACTAACACGGACACTTCCAGATTTCCACCAACGATCCGTCGACCACCCAACCGATGGCGACCTTCACCAACTTTTTCAACTCTACCACCAAAAGAGCAGATTCTCGCCTGGCTCGATTTCCATGCCGACCAGCTCGATGCCTCCAACCGCCCCCAACACCAATACCTTGCCAATCTCCTGTTTGACAGCAACATCACATACAAAGAGCTCAACGACTTTCGACAATACACTTATGTCCTGTGGAATGAAACCACTCAACAATGGGATCATTTCCAATACCACGCCATCTCACTACCTTTCCTCCACACCAAAGCCACCCACCCCACACGTGCCACTTCCACCCACAGGGAAGTTGCGCACATCAATGCTGGCCACACAGGCCCTGTTGGCAACATCACAAACATTCTACGCCAAGGCCGCTTCCTCCCGAGCACACTCCACTTTGCCAACTACCCTGGCTTCTTTGCCCAGGGCGTACGCATCACCCACGACCAAAACCACGATCATGGCGAATTTGCCCGCATTATTCACAACACCTGGCAACTCGCCAAAAACACCCATTCCCTCATCCTCACGCTTCTCGCATGGGGCGCCGCCACCAAATACACCTCTGGCGGCGAGGAATATGCCATGACCCTGCTGAACGAGCACCACGGAGCTGTCTTTCACCAGAAAGGCAAATGCTGGGTCATCCACCCAGACCCTCGTCAAAGGACTGGCCTGGTCCATCAACGCCACTCCACCGGATCCATGACCTTTCCACTGTCCACTACCACGCAACCACCACTCCCAACTTTTGTTTCACCTGACCACACTCAACTTCGTCACCAGCAGCAAAACACTACTTGCGTTTGTGCAGCGGCTTCAAAGTTTCATTTTGCATGAATCATGTGTCACATGCCAACCTCACTTTCATGCCGAAGAGTTTGTAAGGGAACTACCACTCTTTCTTGTTGCATTTGATTCTTGAATTCAATTTATGTGCATTTTGGCCCGTGTGCTTTGTAATTCACTTGCATGTCTCCGTGCTGTTGCGCTGATCATGCCAGCTGCCGTGCAGCCGATCGCCACGCCGCAGCGATAACTTGCGCAGAACTATTTGACTGATCAGCATCCCAAAGACATGACCAGCAACAACTCCCCTCCACGCGATGACGCCCACACTTTACTACCGACTGATCGATGCAATCCACTCCATGATACAACACTGGCAACAACAACAATCCACACACACTCTCACTGTGGATGTTCAAGCCACCGGCAATCCTTTCCACCACTCCCACATCGGCAGACACCACCAAAAACACCCTACACAACGCACCATCCAGACCTCCGACATCACCACTATCGTCGCTTATGCACTCAACACCTGCATTTTCCGGGCTTGCAATAACACTTACAAACAGATACGAGGAGCTGGGATTGGCTCCCAACTCTCTCCAGCCCTCTGCAATGTCGCCATCACCCTCATTGAACACTCCTGGCACCAGATCCACAACAACCGTTTGCAACACACAGACCTGCACTTTGCTTACTACCGTTACGTTGACAACCGCTTCATTGTCCACAATGAACACTTCCTCCGCCACCCAGCCATTCAAACCCTTGTCCACCACCATTTCTTCGGGGACCCAGTGGAACTGGAACCTGTCGATGACTTTCACCTACTGGGGTTCAACATTGACCTCCAGCAACGCACCATCACCTACATACAACCTTCCCAACCCTGGAAAATCAGGGATGCCGGCGCTTGGCTCTGTCAGGCCTTCAATCCAGACTCCACACTATCCACCAATACACCTTTCCACCCTCCAGCGCTGAAGTTGCTGCCGCCGAGCTAGTGAGGCTCTATGTCCAAAAAGGACACAGCCCCCAAGCCTGCCACCGGTTTTTGAAAAAGCGCCGACGACGGCGACCTGTGTGTGTGTCGCCCCCTGGTCAAAGGGTTTCCTTTCTTGACTTCCACTGCCAATTGTTTCACCAGCAGGGGCACACGGCATCCATGACCTACCGTGTGCAACGAAGCTGCGGTCATGGATGGGAAGGGAAGGCTGATCACCTTCCTGTACCTGCTCTCAACACACCGACTCCAATGGTCCACCCTGCCGCTGTTCGTTGCTTCCATGTCTCTTCATGCTACCACCCCCAAACAGGTTTCTCAGCCACTTTCAGCAGCCGCGCTTTTTTGCAGCTTGTCGCCGCAGTCAAGTATGAAAACCATTTTGTTGAAACATGCGCTGACTTTCCACCTTACCGTTGAGCCATTCCTTTCCTCGGGGAATTGAGTTAACTGAATACAATTGTCAGAGTGTGAAGCAAGTAGAAGTCAGTGATCGTGCACCGCCCAACAAAACGTCCACCAATCATGAAATTCCCTGCCCTCACCCAAAATTGACCCTGCACCCCCGTTCAGAAAAACAAAACTGTTTCAAAAAGCCCCTACTCTAGTCTCCCTCCAAAAGATTGCAGTCATATTGCTCCGGGTCCAAAAAAGATTTTGGGATGTTTGGGGATGCATTTGGGGATGAGTTTTTCACCCACGCCGCCAAGTTTGCAGTATGTTGCAGCTTTCACACTTTTCCACGCCAGCTCACAGGTCACTCACCTGCGACAGGAACGGGTCTTGTTGAGTTTTCTTCACCTCAACCAATCCCATGCTAGCTGATCGGGTGCGATGCTGGCTGATTGAAACCTGGACTTGTCAGATTGTAACTATTCATAATTGTTCTACATACTGCCCAAGGTGTCCTTACATTTCTTGTGTGCATGCTGTGCTTCTCTCATCTTTCATTTGTTGGCCAGAACTTGCGCGCACCATTCGCCTGGCTTTTCCCGAAGTGGTGCTGGCCACATACTGCTGGCACACCTGGCACCCCAAAAATCCGGGGGTTGTGGCCTTTGGTGTCTGGGTTCATTCTGATTCATTGGGTTGTGCCAATAAGATCAGCCAAGCTGAGAGTCGTCGGAAAAGGCCAAACATCTTCTGCACATTCTGCACCATCCTGTCTGGTCCGTAAATATTAAGTAGTGCATATAGGGTAGTCCAGCCACGACACCCAAACAGCATGGTCCTGGTAGGTTCCAATACACCCCATGAGAATACCAACTATGGAATCCATGCCAAGTGTTTCCCGTTTCGAGCCATGCAGCAACGATGCAACGCACGTCACGACTGACTTGATGGAGCGAGTGGACCACCCAAGTGTCCGCACATCGTGGATGTCCCACTGGTAGTCAGGCAGCACTGCCTGGCTGAAAACGAGAAAGATGGTCCGGTGGCGCGTTGGAAGGGAGCAAGCTGCTGAGGATGAAGGGAGCACGCTTAGAGTTTCCGAAACTGTCGGATTCAAGAACTGGCTCAAAAGCATAGGATGAGTTTAAGAGTGTTTGAAAAGCATGCTCTCTCAACTACTTTTCTATAACAAGAAAGAGCTCGGTGACAAAAGGAATCTCTGCCAAGACCTTTGAACAGTTGTCAAGAAGGTTATGATGTTCTGCCTCACTGTACAAATGTCACCCTCAACCCCTACGCCTTGAGGGCACTCCTTCTTGACTATGACTGTGGTGTTTAGGTCATGAGTCAAAGAGTGCTGCTACAAATGCCAAGGACATGACAGTTAGACACTGACCTCAAAGACCAACCCATCCCCTCAGCAATGACCCAAAAGAACCCTCTCCACAGCTCCAAACGGCGTCGAAAACGGCCTGAAAGCGATAAATGTAGTAGTAGACCCAGCTGAAGGTCACTAAGACCAACAAGAAGGCCGACAAGAAGACACCTGGGCAACTTATCTCCAAAGAAGTGGCATGAGGATGCCGAAGAAAGTGTCCCAACAGCAGAGATCCATCACCAGATTCTGCTTTTCCATGATTCGTTCTCTTTATCTTTGCATCTTTTTCACCGCATTCATCCCGTCCCCAAAACAGCCGTGAAGCACAGGTCTGTACCAATCACAGGTGGGCATAAAGCACATGTTCTGGGTGCAAACACTCCGTTGGTAGGAAGCTCTTAGACTCTAAGACCCATCCAGAAGATCATCCTTCTAGTCCAGTTGGACAGTTTGACGGAACGACTTGAACTCATGGTATCGCACGAGGTCAATCGTCCCCTTACTATTACAGCAGTTTTCACAGCGTACCAATGGTCAATCGTGTGCAGTGCACCACGTCGTGTTGAGAGTCTTTGGGAGACTGCTCGAAAGTCACGACAAACATTGTGGTTGGTGGGACTTAAGGTGGCCCGGCGCCGCCACATGAGCACCATTGAACGACGTGTGACGATAGTTGGCGGGCTCCTTCTTCTGCCAGGGCTGGATCAATGTGTTCTGCGTGGCACGCTTGTTGCCTGAAGCTGACAAAAAATATATCTTGATTTCATCTCCTGCTGACTAAAGTGACACCTCTTGCACCACTCACTCCATCCTTTGGACTTGTATATAGTCCTAGAATGTCCTAGAGCCCTATAGACATCTGTGAAACTGAAGCTTCTTATTAATAGCTTTTCGGCTTGATCAAACCAGATATGCTTGATCATGCCTCCACGCTGCTCGGTGCACTCTGAGCCTCCGGGCGGTCGGGCACCACACCTCGAAAGACGGGCGCAGTGGTCAACGGCGGCGCGGTCGGAGAAAGCGTGTCAGGGGCGGTGCTTTATTGATCTTGGATGTGATTTGTTTCATCATGGGCACCACTACTCTTTCTTTTTTTGGCACCCAATGGATGACCGTCCAATCATGCCAGGGACTGGAAAGTTCTTCAACTGCTTTCCATCCGTCTCCAGCCAACCACGTCTTTGCCCAGACCGTGTTTGCCAGCCTGTGAAGAGTGTGTCCTGGCACGTGTGAATTGCAGTTTCTCCGAGCCTCGGAACGCTCCAAGAAGGGGGTGCACGCGAAAAAAGACCACTTGGCCCATCCTTTCAATCTGAAGAACACTTGGTACCACAAATTCTGGCCCCCCCCCCCAGTCCTTAAGCAGCACGATGAACTCCAATGCTACCTGAGAGGTGCTCCACGGAACAAATTTGGCTCGTTTTGTGTTGTCAGTGTTGTCCAAGAGATTCTGAAGCTTTCAACATTGGCTAGTTTCGTCATCTACATATATTAATTCTGGACCTTCTTAGAAAACCCAACAAACTCTGCGACACTCTCACATTCGCCACCGGACCTTGCACCTGCATCCGCATTCGAAACAACCGCTACCTTGCATCCGCACGTCCTTCGCTCGCTCGGCACGACACCGTCTGGGGCCTCGGGCCGAGTTCAAGAGCAAATCCGAGAAGCTCGGGGTGGCACAAAGCCAGCGACAGCCCAGCCAGAGAAGATAGACATCGATGATCCAGCGAGGAATCATGCCTGGGTGAAGAAAACATCGCCAAGGAGTGTTCATTGATGTTCAAATGTTCGGCAGAGAGGCATGTAACAGGTTGAGGCAGTATTCAGGTATGGGGCAATCATTATAAGGCTCATACTGTGATACCTGCGTCTACACTCTGTCATTGGTGTTAGCCAGAACTTTTATGTTATAAGTTATATATATATATCATAATCATTACATATGTAATCATATGTACAACTCCATGGGTAAGGGGGTAGGGATTGTACCATCGCAAAAAAGGTAGCTACAAAAACTACCACGAGACATCCATGTAGCTTCTCTTCGAACTACACCCAACCCGCCCCATGTGATTGGATTCCAAATTCGCCCTGAGCGGCATGTGGATGCAAGCAAAGCTTTGACCTCTTTCGTGAGGCCCACCACGATCCTTAGACGATCGAGATTCGGTGGGGTTGACCTGGGAGGTCAACCTACCAGGGAGACTCGGGCATCGGACGCCCGCAGCATGTTCGGCGCACGCGTCCCGGACGCCCTCTGGGCGGGTGCGGTAAGGGTGGGGTAGTCGTGTTGTTGACTAACAACACGGAAAGAAACTAGCGATGAATTAACCACGCGGTATCTCGCGAAGCAAAAGCAGCAACTGATCTACACAAACGGCATATCTAGAAGGGCCCTGTACCCCAGAAAAATCACGGTTAGCTCTCCAAAGGCGACGAATTTTATCACTAAAGTCGCATGTCTGTTTGAACGGAATTTTCTTCAAGAGTTTCATGCTCAAAAATCGGCACTTGGAGCGGCAGGTGAAATGGTCGGTTGGAGTGAAAAGGGGGATCGCATTTGAGATCATCAATGTAGGTTTGAAGTGCTTGCATGACCCTTTACAGTGTTTACAGCAAGTAGAGATTGATGTCCCTGTGCTTCTGAGCCGTTTGAAAAACCGTCCCGCGCCCATCCCGTTCCCTTTCCGCTCAAATCGTTCCAAGGATCTCGCATTCACCCTCACCTTCCACAATCGCATCCTCACAGCTGCTGTGCTGCGGAAACAGAGATTAATTAGCTCCTCACACGTCCTAAGTCCCACAAGTATCTATGAAGGAAAATCCTAGCGCTGACAAGCAAGCACGTCTCTGCGTGTGTCTCTTTCCAAAACTAAAAGTAGAATCTTATTTGGTTACCCACTACACTCAAGCAGTAACTGCGGATGCCATCTGTGTGCGTTGATGTGCGACAGTGGTGCCAGTGGTCTTACTTTCAGAGGCTTCTCTAGAGTAACTCACCCTAATTTGGCTTTCACAACGTCGCCGAACCGCGGGATATGGACCAATCTGCAAGCGGTTTGGTTTGTTTCGTCATGGCGTTCGACACATGCCACGTCCAGACATGACGCGATGTCTCCTTCATGCTGGTGATGGTGGGCGTCGCTAGGATCAAACGCACGAAGAGGTCACCACAGCGGCGCAAGTCTGCAACAATGGTCAGCGTCCTCACGGCGTTTTGCAACCCTCACGGCGGCATGTCTACACCGGTCTAAACAGCTTCTCATTGGTTCATGACACCGGCTTCATCTTGTATCCAGAAAGTCAGCTGGTCTTCACGGAGGGCAAGCAACGGCAAGAAAGAACGTTCAATGTCCGAATCTTGGCCAAATGGACCTACTCGATAGAGTTGGAAGAGAAGGAACCAGCAATGAATACGCAATGAACACTGCTAGGTTGTACTTGTACGGGAACATAATAATGCCTGGTCAGAAAGTATCTTTGCATCTCTTTACCAACACATGCATGGGCGAGACAAAGACGCCAAACATTTCGGCAAGGGAACAAAGCCTGCAACAACCAAGGAGCATAAGCTCAGTCGTTGCTTCAAACATGTGTCGACACGAGAAGGAACCTGTTCCAGAGCACGGAATTAGAGCATTATTAAATGTTCTCGTTCTTAGGCACTGTTCATGTTGAGTACAAAAATACAACAGAACGGAAAACCACTGAAGGATCAAGTGGGCTTGCAGGGATAGAGGGGCTTGTTTTTGGGGATGCCTGCTGGAAAATACTGCTGGCAGCAACTTCTTCACCTCCAAGGCGCCAAATGAAAAGGATCGGCACCAAGATCTGCAACTGCGAGAAGGGGATTGCACCTGATCTGCAGTGCCCACGGGCACGGAAGGCCAGCAAATGACACGACGTCGGTCTTTTCGGTCCGTGGAAGCAAAGCCTGAGGTCCGCGCATGCCAAATCCTTCTCGTCGTCCGTCAAGCGTGCGAAGTTGGCCCTCAGGGCAGGTCTCCATCCCGGGGAAGCACTGGAAACGACTCAATTCTCAAGGATCAAAAGGAAGGGCACCGAAGACCTTTCTTGGGGGTCCAGGTTTTGACTCACACCCATGGAGCTCCTTTTCGCCGGTGTTTTTGTCGGGGTGGCCGGAGATCGCAGAAAAAACTCATCGTGGTATACCAGGCATACAAACCCAGAGAGGATGGAGAGCCACACAAGGCCACAAGGCCCGCCGGAGAGCCACATTCAACTCTTTTCCCTTCAGCCCCAGCGTCGCATCAAAATACCTCTTGTCTAAGCCCCGAGGGAATCCGTTGGGCGTCAAGTAGTTGTGAGTGACGTCAGCACCATACATCACGAATTCGTACCTGGGGCAGAACTGCCATCTGACACAAAGCTTCAAGTGGACAACGCTGGGTCTCTTCATGGAGGGATGATAGAACTGATATGAACTGATCATGATGACATCAGTTCTCCCAGGTCTCCCGCTCCCATGGGTGCATAAACAAGATTGAACTAAATTAAACAACACTCTGAAAACAATGGTTGTGTGATGTTGTGTGTTTGACAGTCTCTTCACCAGGTTGTCTACAACTTGGTGCACACAGACTGCATGAAATGTCCAATCCTCCAGAATTCTCATCGTAGGCCGTAGGCAACCATGAAGCAATCACCAAACTGTCCCTCAGCAACCATCAAGCAATCCTTGCTCGGATTCCTGCACGAACTGTTTGGCTAAGGACGCTTGTAAGGGAGCTGATCTGGATCTGAAGTCAGCTGTTCCTTTCTTGTCTTTCTGCGTGGTTGCTGCACGTTGGTGGAATCACCACTCTGTGGCTGGCAATGAGCATCAATCGTTGGTGACAAGGGTAGGTCGGCCGTGTGGGTATGCCACGCGTGCCACGGTGTTGGAATTCCTCGGCTCAACCATGGCACTCCATAGGTTTCCACCCAAGGCCCGACCGTTGGCGAGTTATACCTCAAAACGTCCTCAGCAAAGGAAGTTCTGCAGTCCTCATGACGGCATGAACGTCTGAATCGTGTATGATTGTGTCATATTGATTCATGCATTTGGTTTACAGTATACAAACCATGTTGTGCTGTGAATATCTGTCAAGAAGAAATCGCATGAAACCAACGACCAGCGACGTCTCCCTCAAACATCGACACTTCCGCAGCTCACCGGCCGTAGATCTGTCGGATCTCCGTGACCGCCCGGCTGGCCACCAAAGCCTCGGACACACTCTCCCTAAGTGACTGGATCATGGGGACTCCAAAGCTTAGTTTGTTTCAAAATGCATACTCACAAAGACTAGTTCAAGTCCAAATGTAGTTCTTGCCAAATGAGACTAGAATTGGGGCCTACTTGTAAACAAGTCCCACTTGACTTTCCTCGTTGTCACAAAAGTATCACTAGTTGCCTGCGCTCACTTGGATACTTCCAATTGGCAAACGACACGTGGCAAACGACTCCCTGGGGGTTCTCCGATGAAGCAAGTCAGTCTCGCCTTTAAAGTAAAATGACAGGTCCAACAACAAAAACCTCCCCATGGCAGGTGTGGACACGACCTTGTCCGAACCCAGCCTGCATCTGAGAGATCAAGAAGATCTGCAAGAAGACGACCTGAGATCGGCCACGTTCGGAGCCTACTCGGCCCGACTCGAGTCCTCTGCGAGTCGGTGGTGGTCGGATCCAGCAACACCATGGCATACCATCCAGGTAGCCCCAAGAGCGAAAAGGAACACAGGGCAAGACCATGTAAAACCACCTGTTTGTTGCCTGAGTGTCATCTAAGTGCTGGGACATGCTGAGAAATCGAACCAAAGTCTATCGATTATCCCCCTTCCAACATGCAGTTCTCCCACTCTGCTACACACCCTCCCAGATGTCTTTGTTGCCAAATGGCGAAGGCCATTAGCAAGAAGCTACTGGCCAGGCGCGAGACACGCAAGGTCATCTCGCCCTGTGAGCCACGCGAGGTCGGCGAGAAAGCGGCTCGTCTTCACTCTTGAAAACCACCCATATGGTGAGTCGCAGGCCCTTGCTGTGGTGAGATGCCACGGTCACTGTCACTCCATATGTATATATATATATATGTATATACAACTATATATAACTATATATGCAAAGCCCGGGACGTCCCAGTCTCTCACACGTTTGCAAATCCTTAAATGCATTCCTTAAGCTTCAAACACTAGTGAAGAGATGTAGAATTATATTATAGGATTATACAAGATATATCCAGCAAATATTAGATATTCTTGGTTAGCGTTATTTTCAGACCCGCAGGGCTGATGACATAACTGATCAAAAATATCTACAACTCATCTGGCGGCCTTGCCCTCCACCAGGCTATAAGAGTCCCTCACCAGTGCTGCGATCCCAGCACCATAGACGTCCTGCCCAAGCGCTTCCAGGTGGATACGGCATGGGGATACGACTGGCATGGGCCCATACCGTAATCTTTGTTTGATAGAACTTCCCGATGTTTTTGAAGGGACCCTCACATAGACTGCCATCACGCCTTCTCTCTAGAATACCTCAATTCGAACAAAAGTATAGACCCTGCAAACAAAGACTGTTGCCATTTGAGACCATTTCATGGGGGTGGTGAGACCATGGGCTTGCGCTGAAAGCCCATGATGTTCTAGAGGGGACCTATCCCTGTTCTGGCAACAGCTACACTTCCATACACTTTCAACATGCAAAGCTGAACACACGCAAAAACCGCATTAGCATGGTCGTCGCCTTTGAAGGGGCCCCGCTTTTGGAGGTGTCAGCCATTGTCAGCCATCATGTGGTATTTCACGACCACTCAAACGACCATGAATTGGTCATCGGCTTTAGCATGCTTTTGCTGCTGTGCAATTGTGTCCTCGGGCCAGTCCAGCCAATCCATTCCTGTCGGAAGAACAGTCCGGTCGACCGACCCTTCGCGTTCCCCGGCGACTCAACGAGGGCGGTCCTCATCGAGGTTTTCGGGTTCGCGTTCGACGACCTGCGTCAACCATCACAGGATGTCCGAAGGAAGGCGCAAAAAAGAACGATGAACGACACGTCGACCTTCGCCCGAGCTCGCTTTCACCACCACACCGGCGCTGGAAGGAGCTCGTGGACCCCGTGTGCGGTGGGCTTTGACCGTGACCGGTGCGAACGGTCGTGCCGGTCGACGAGTTTGTTAACCACCGAGGGGAGGTCCCTGTCCGACGAGTTCGTACAAGGCATTGTTGAGTGAGGAAAAGACTGACCATCCAACTGAAACGGTGAAACAGCTCTGTTGGAACGCGAAGTCATCTTGTCAGTTTCACAGGCCCTGCAGCCTTCTAACAAGAGTTGCCTACAGTCCACACCAGGCACGGTTCAGGCTCCCAGACGTAAACATGTGAGTTTCCAGGGCTAAATTGATGCTTGCATCTCAAAGGATAACGTTCCACTCTGCAAAATTTGAGACTTGATTCATAAAATGGAACAATGCATTGGATCTATCCCATTACCAGTAACAGTGGATGAGGACGTTAGTAAATGCCTTTCTCTAAAATAACAATTCTTTACCAACTGTTACAGGTAATAGGACAGACCCAACCAATGCACATGACATAGGGGAAGATTTACCCTCCCTTATGACCCTGTGGCCGTTGCCCTTGATTCATGTGTTGGTCAAAACTTTGGGGGGACGTTTTGACCAATCCAAACCTATCCCAGCAGTGGATGCAAACATAACATAAAATTAATCAGGGTACCTTGACTTCCTGCCAGAAAAATAACAAACACCTTTGAGTTAGGATAAAACTCACTTCTATTCAGATGACGTAAACCCCCCTACAATTAGTTTCTCAATTGCAGTTGCAGGACCAGCACAAGCACCTTCTGAACGCGCTCAGCTATGATAGCAACGCATGCACGTTTGTCAGCCCATTGGGTGGGGATTCTCTACGCTGCTCACAACACCATAGGCCCGCCAAAGGTTCCAGTTCTAGCCTCTTCCGCAAAGATTGGGGTGGAAACTAATGAATCCCCCTCCAGGCTCAGAAATCCCAGGGACTCTGGGACTCTCTATTTTAAAAAGAAAACAACATGAGTAACATGAAACAACTGATAAATCTTTAAGCTCTCTAGGTCCGTAGGTGACCTCTGAAAGAGTCATCCAAAAAAAGACTCCGAAAGAATCGAAAGAAACATTCGGAGAAACGAGTGCGGGGACCTCGATCAGTTTCCGAACGGTGGGTAAAATGAGAGAATGTAATGAGAAGATATGAGAAGCATACAGTATACACATATCGGCTTCAGAACCGCTCCCAAATGCTTCCTAAATGAGTTGTGCAATCAAGCGTCGCGTTCGACCCCCCGCAAGACCAGCACGGCCGCTGACGAGCGGCCCCGCGGAGTCGGAGCCCACCTCCAGGTCTTCATGCCACTCTCCCGGCACCCGATTGCTGGAACCCAACTGCCGGACCTCAACGGATTGGGTTTTGGGCACATAAATCACGAGAAACATTGGTTTCAAAGGCTGGCGCTAGGGTCAGATTGAGTTCCAGAAGACGAGTTTCCGAACATGTGTTTTGCGTGCATGGTTATCCAATCCATTCTATTTAATAGCGATGGCCTTCAACCTAATAGCGAGGGCCTCTAACCTACAAGGGATTACCTCCAACCCAATAGCGTCATCCCTGACCTGAAATGAGCAGCTTGGACGGCTGCATGTTTGATGGGTCCAAGCCTGATTTTGATGTGACATCTGCAAACTATGGGGTGGAGTAGTTCATTCTCTGAGCAAATGAACAAGCCTACAAGAATTACATGTGTGTATGAGTGTGTGTGTGTCACCCCCTGTACCAAAGGGTTCTATGCCACTGACTTCCTTTACAACCAATGAGGCAGGGGGCAGTGACAGAGTTTGTGGAATCACTGCCAACGAAGACGTCCACAACCTCTGGTGATGCATCGGGAGACGTCCTGATGTGTACCTGCTTCAACTTTTGGACAAGCTGTCACCCTACTTTTCCACGGTTTGATTCATGGTTCTTTCACGATACCTTCCCCACAAACAGGTTTCCCTCCGCTACTTTGCGCCGCTTTGCAGCCGACGTTCAGTGTCAGATCGTTTTCGAGTGCAGATGCCAACATTGTTCAACAATACGGTTTTTTGCGGACTCATCCGTTCCCTCACCTTCCTTCCCAACGTGGGAACTGAGTGTAACTGAAAAACAATGTCAGAGTGTGTTTCGCTCAGCCGTCCCACTCGGGTGCTGAGTGTGATCCCCGTCACTGGGTCGCGGAATTCATGCCGGAAATCGTGTAACTGAGCTTTCCACCTTTCACAGGAATTCACCATTTGATCAACCTTAACTGAATTTACTGCTTCCACGGCCGCCGGGCCAAAAAACGGGATTTGACCAGCCGCCGGGCTTAAAAACGGCATTCATCCCCCTTCAGGCAGGTCTCCCAACCCCCCCCCCACCGCGTTCTTATCCCGACCTATTTAGGGTAACACAGGGAAATGGTACTCGACACACTTGTGTGTCGGTGCCTTTCCCTTTGTTGTCCCTGTTCT
Organism: Durusdinium trenchii; assembly: GCA_963970005.1. Classification (NCBI taxonomy): domain Eukaryota; class Dinophyceae; order Suessiales; family Symbiodiniaceae; genus Durusdinium; species Durusdinium trenchii. The sequence continues at coordinate 2,420,716 of CAXAMN010021473.1, read as the reverse complement.
AGTCTATCCTACCCGGGCGGTCTAAGACTAAAGTCCCGCTCCCTAACTATTGCATTTAATTCATTTCTGCTAAGTAATCAGTAACTCTAGAGTGCTAGGTATTCAGACACACACATGTACACACACATGAACATACACCCCCTCCCTGCCCCCCGCTTTCTTTCTTGCGCTTTTCGTCGTTTGTTGGGCTTTCTCTCAGGCTTTTTAGGTTGCTCTTGAGGCTCGTTTCCCTACCCCAGTCAAGGGCTGAGTATTCACTTTTTCTACACCTACCTTTCCTTCTTGCCCTCTTAGCGCTGCTCTTTAAGTCTTTCCTTTCTTTTGTTTCTAAGGCTTTTTAGGTGACTATTGAGGTGTTTCACACGAGCGCCGCGAAGCGGCACCGTGTGTGTGTCACCCCCTGTACCAAAGGGTTCTATGCCACTGACTTCCTTTACAACCAATGAGGCAGGGGGCAGTGACAGAGTTTGTGGAATCACTGCCAACGAAGACGTCCACAACCTCTGGTGATGCATCGGGAGCAGACGTCCTGATGTGTACCTGCTTCAACTTTTGGACAAGCTGTCACCCTACTTTTCCACGGTTTGATTCATGGTTCTTTCACGATACCTTCCCCACAAACAGGTTTCCCACCGCTACTTTGCGCCGCTTTGCAGCCGACGTTCAGTGTCAGATCGTTTTCGAGTGCAGATGCCAACATTGTTCAACAATACGGTTTTTTTGCGGACTCATGCACCTTTCCGTTCCCTCACCTTCCTTCCCAACGTGGGAACTGAGTGTAACTGAAAACCAATGTCAGAGTGTGTGTGTGTGTCCACCCCTGGACAAAGGGTTTCCTTCGACCACTCCAATCAGGCAGGGGGGCCAGGCCTGTCACATCCAACCTGGCCCAACGAAGCTAGGATGTGACAGGGGAAGCACCAAAGGACGCTTTGGTGTGTACCTGCCGATTTCTCCACAAGCTGTGACTCCACTTTCCACGTTTTTGGTTCATGGTTCTTCATGATACTTCCCCAAAACCTTCCCTTTGCCGCGTTTGTCTTGCAGCTGAGCCGCGCCGACCGATCGTTCAGCAGACTTGACCAACAACTTGTTGAAACACCTACAAGTCTTTCGGACTCTTCACCATGCAGTTCTGTCACCTTCCTTCCCAACGTGGTAACTGAGTTCACTGAATACAAGTGTCAGAGTGTGTTTCGCTCAGCCGTCCCACTCGGGTGCTGAGTGTGATCCCCGTCACAGGGGCGCCGTTTTTACATGGGAAAGCAACCACCCCAAAGCACCACCGCTCATTGGACCCTCACTGGCAGTCACCGACACCCCCACTGAATCAACCGATGCACTGGCCGCCGGGCCCAAAAACGGTTACTTTCGAATACATCAGATTTCGGAGACTGAAGAACTCAAACTCGCTAGCCTGAGCATACTTGCCGGCTAAGTATTCACATGCCTGCGCTGCTAAGTATTCACAGGCCGGATGAATTCATCATGCACACCCCCCCCCCCCTGAAAAGTAGAGCCTGCCTGTACAGGGTTCCACTCCAACAGCTGATATAGTGTGTCCATGCTTGACTGCTCAAGGCTCAAAGAGCAAGAGGATAAGACTCTGCGCATAAAAGACACTAGCGGTCTGCACCTCTACCGTGTACGCCCTAGTCACTCTTTCAGTGGTAGCGGAGCTGTGATCCTGGAAGACCCAGGTGAGCTCCTTTCCTAGGCATAGACTTGCTTGTGGGCAAACGGCCATGGATTGGATTGACGACTGGGAAGAGCCTGATGCGGATGTGGCTTATGAGCCAGCAGCCTACGTGAATAGGCATGTGAGAAGAGAACCAGCAGCAATAGCAATGACAACACAGGTCACTACAAAGGTGCCCCCATCTTATGATGGAAAGACTTCATGGTTTTCCTATGAGGATGCCATAGACGATTGGTGTGATATCACCGAGCTGGAAGATGAGAAGAGAGGACCAGCTTTGAGAAACAGATTAGAAGGAGAAGCAGCAGTATACAAACGTGTATTAGACAGAGATTCATTGAAGGCTAATGAGCCACCAGGAGCAGGAGTAGATTACTTCAAACGAGTACTACGACCATATTTCGTGAAAGGATCAACCAATGTATTCCTATACAGGTTTATGCAATTCGTGCGATTCAATCGAGGATCAGCTGACATGATGAAATGGATGACAAGATTCCAGATTTTACTCCAAAGGCTTATGAGCAGTTGGATGGACATGTTAGAACCAGTCACTCAAGCACATCCCCAAGTCCTTGCTCAGATGCAGGCAGATGCAGCGTTGACTGGAGTAGCACCCACGGCAGAAAGGATTCAGGAAATCATGCAGAATGTCAATGGCAATATGAGAATTCTTCATCAGAATGATTTTCCTTTAGGAGAGAATCTCATTGCCCTACTCATGCTGTCACTTGCAGATTTGTCTCAGGACCAGCGAAACACTTTGACTTCATTGATGACTCATCGTGGCAGGGTCCTGCAGCAGTATACTACAACAGAGTTGAGGACAGTGTTCATCGAGATGTTCTGCACAACAAAGACTTCAGTAGACAATCCTTTGATGCAGCCGACAGGTGCTGGAGGTAGAAGATCATTTCTCGTACTAGACGAAGGAGAACTCGATGGTACATTTGGCTATTGGGCCGAAGATGAAGAAGATGGAACAGAAGGATTTTTAGATGCCCTGGACGATGTCTTTTGGGTATATGATGATCAAAACTTCTCGTGGTTCCAAAGGAGATTCCAAGGAAGAAGAGCCAGAAAAGGCAAAGGAAAAGGAAGAAGAAAAGGAAAAGGTAAAGGAAGATCAGGCCGCAGATTCTTCAGACCTCGTGGAAAAGGAAAAGGAAAGAGACGAGGTAAAGGCCATTTTGCTGATGAGCAACAGACAACATATCCAGAAGAGTACTTTGAAGAGAATCCTTATGAGGATACTTGGGAATCAAACCAAGTAGCATATGATGCCATCCTTGCCGAAGATATGAATGATTATCTTCAAGGAGAATATGATGATGCCAATGACTTCTGGCAACAGCTTGAAGAAGCATGGTTTTCCCACAAGGGAAAAGGAAAAGGCAAGAGAAAGGGCAAGAAAGGAAAAGGAAAAGATAAAGGAGATGGCAAACAAGATGCAAACTATGCAAATCAACAACAGTCACGTTCTTTACCTGCACCTTCAAGAACTTCACAAGCATCAGGAGGTCAACAAGGTTTCTTTGCACATTGTGTGACAGCAGCAGCTGAAGTCCATGACAGTGAGGTGGACTTGCTGTCAGGCATGATGACCTCATGCCAAGATGAAGCTGACTGCGTGGTCCACAATGGTGAGACGATCTTCGATGACATGAGTGCCCCTGTGAGGTACTCGTTGTCAAAGGAGATGCTCACAAAGGCTCCTGATGGCTTTGCGCTTATGAGCGCTGATGGCTTTGCGCTTATGAGCGCTGAGGAAGAAGTGAAGGAGATGCAGGCTATTTCATTTTTGACTGAGAACCGCTTCCCGCCAACTATTGCAATCCTGGACATTGGATGCACTAGAGCTATGGGATCAAGGCGAGCAGTCGACCATTTTTGCAACTATGTCGACAATCACCCAGATTGTGGATTATGGTACTCTTTTGAGTCTACCAAGAGCAAGTTTTACTTTGCCAATTCCCAGAAGGCTACTTGCTCTCAGAAACTGGTGATTTATATGTATGATCGTGCATGGACGATCCACCATACAGAGTTCGACATAGTGGAAGAAGGAGTCCCTTTGCTTATGAGCTTGCCACAGATGAGGAACTTAGGCTTTGAACTCAGGCTGACACCTCAACATGCTTATCTGACATCGGTGCCTCTTGGTATAAAATTTTTGGAGTTGAAGGTTGCAGCCAGTACTCATCTTGTGTTGGACTTCCAAGATATTGCATGGTATCTGTCTGACGTGCGTTGGCAGACTCAGCGTGAGAAGAGTTTTTACTCTCACCTCACTCACTATGAATATGGCCATATTTCTGTTGAACACAATAGTGATGAAGGTGAAGCTGAGCATGCATATCCTGTGGTTGATTTCTGGGAAGTAGATGTTCACAAGAGAGAACTGATACGTCACCACAAGGATTACAGGAAAATTCTTTTCCCAGCAACTAAGTCCTGTCCTGTAGACACTGACTTGCTGGAAGACTTGCGACTGACAATCATCAAGAAGAAAGCAGGAGGAGAAGAAATCAAGAAGACAGATGATTGGCGCAAGGCAAAATGGAAGGACCTACAACTTGGCTATGAATGGCGTGGTAGAACAATTTTTAAATTTAAGCCAGATGCCAAAATTCCAGATCTAAAGATCAGGAAGGCTGGCATTGAGCACCGTGGCATTGGTGATCCCGATGCAGTGGTGCGCTCCTCCTCAGAGAAGGTTCCCATTGCAAAGGACAGGGAACCAGGCTTCTCATTAGAGAAGGAAGGTGCACCATCCAGTGCCGCGGAAAAGCCCGTGCCGCCAAAGTTTCGGTATACTTCCAAGGGTTTTGATCCATTTTGGAAAGGACACAAGTCAAAACCATCTGAGCCTCAGAATGATTTAAAGGGTGATGATCTTGAGGAGTATGCTCCTTCAGAACCACCTGAGAGGCCAGAAGGTGAACTTGTAGAAATTCCTAAAGCATCAAAAGGACCATCAAGTGATAAACATGAACCACTTGAACCAGGTGATGGCGCTCTTGAGCCTAGGCGGATTTCAATCCCATTACCTGGTAGTGAAGTTGTTGCAATGACACCGGCATATAGGAAGATGTTACAGAGACTGGAGGACAAGGTAGAGCTTTATAAGCTTCATGTGAAGCACTACCATATGAGTCCTACTCAGTTTCGTAGACGTGTTTCTATGTTGAAGCTTCCTGACTCTGTTTTAGAGAAGTATGAATCAGTTGTCAGGAACTTCCGTGTTTGTAACACTTCAGTGGCACCTCCGCCACGAGCCAGAGTCTCCGGTATTAGAGCTTCATGTTTTGGTGATGTTGTTTTTGCTGATCATTGTGAGGTTGAACTTCACAAGAACAAGTATATCATTCTACTTGTTCTTGATGGTGCCACAAATCTTCTCTGGGCTACGGCACAGAAAGACCTCATAGATCAAACCACCATCCAAGCATTGAGGCAATGGTCTGATGAGAACAATTGTGTTCCGAAGGCCATCGTAGGAGACGAAGCCTTTTTCACAGATGCTTTTGTTGAATACTACAGGTTCCATGGTATACAACAATGTCCTTGTGGGCCAAGAACTCCTTGGCCGAATCGAGCAGAGACAGCTGTACGTTTGTTCAAACGTATGTGGCATGTTATGAAAGTAGATCTGGATGACCCACGTTTTCGTGGTGTTACGGTCAGAGAAGTGGTCAAGAAGGTAGTTTGGGCAAGAAATTGTCAGTTGACTATCAGTGGATATTCACCAATAGAGATAGCAACTGGAAGACGTCCACCAGATCTTTTTGACCTTGAGACCGCAAGCCCTGAGCAATTGTCAGCTAATGCCGCCGCACAAGATCGTACAAATTTGGAACTACAACGTGTGGCTTTGAGAGCTCATCAAGAAGCACGACAAGCTCAGGACCTTCGAGCAGATCTTGCGAGAAGGACTATGCCAAGTGACGGTCCTTATTTCCAAGGAGAGAAGGTTTTTGTTTGGACTCAGGATTCATCAAAGTTCAAGGATAAGGACGTTGGGTTCGTGCCACAGTACTTGGACAAGAAGGAGCTATGGTCCAAGCCAATACTGGTAAGGCAGTGATACGTGTGAATCAGTCAAAGGTTAGACGTGATCACGATGAGTGGCATGATGTTTCCATTCCGGCATTAGACGGTGAGAATCCGGAGAACTTGCGTGAAGATCACGAACTGTATGTTGATGCCGAATTCGGAGAACAGTCCTTTTTCTTCTGTAATGATGATCATCCTGATGTTGTTGAGTTACTTCATGGAAACAGTGGATTATCTTGGTTCCTTTCAAAGAATGGTGTTAAAGTTGCATCTCCTATGGATTTCAAGGCAGGATACAACTTTTCCACTATGAAGGGTCAAGATGGTATTTGGCAGCAACTGGAGAGATTGCAGCCCCACTGTATAGTGATCAACAACCCTTCTCCCAAACAGAACAGAGCTTCTATTTGGTTGCTATGTTGTAATGTGATTGAGTGGCAGTTGAGAAGGAAGAAACATGTGTTTGTGACTGTTCCCAAAGGAAACAAGTTTTGTTTGTTTTTGCAGAAGTTCATTTCTTCGTTGAAGGATCCAATTTTTAACTTTGATGTGAATATGAATTGTTTTTGTTATTGTCCGAAGGGAATGAGTTACGTGACAGTCTTCCATTCCTATGCATCCTGCCAAGGATGGAAAGGTATTGGTGACTGTTCATTTCAAGCTAAAACAGTGCAAGCCACTAGAAGCAACCAGTACTTCAAGGATCCTGACTGGAAGAAGTTTCCATTTTCATTTCTGGTTGAGATGAATCGTTTCCTTCCTTATAGTGAGACTTCCGACAAGCGTCAGAGTTTCCTTATTGAAGATCTTCTGGAGAAACTTTGACTCTGGAAGTTTGTGTGGAACAGCTCTTTTGTTAGAGAGAGAAGCTCATCAGTCAATTTTGTTGAATTCCGTAAGAACGGAAGAGACGACGGAAATTCCGGTTCCACTTCGACACATACTACCACAAAGGTTCACTACTACTGAACTGATCAGAACCTTGAGGCAGGTAGATGCACTACCTCAGAGATCAGAGTGTGATGTGACAACATCCTCTGATTCTCGAATTGTGTCATTGATTCCAGGCCTGAAGGAGATTAGACGAAGAACCTTGCCACAGATGTATTTTGAGAGATGTAAGGTCTATCGTGGTACTTTTGGTAGAGTGCATCCTCTCTTCAACTCTGAGGATGATGCAGTGTTGATTATGTGGAAGCCAGGAAAATACCATCAGGTTTTCTTTATGTTTGTGTCACAACTGTCTCCTCATCATGAACAATTTTTGGTAGATCATTGGAGTATGATAGTTTACGAAGCAGAGACGACAGGCGCCGTGAAGCGCATTGTGACTCCTGATGAAGTAGCTCTAGAGGATCCAAAGGATCAACCTCCAGACTACGGACCACCGATGGATGATGATATGGCTTATGAGCCGATTCCCGTCTCGGGGGAACAGCAGTATTTTGATCCAGATGATGAAGATATGTATCCGCCTGGTGATGGACCGGGTGGCAACCCTGATGATCACCAGGGTGGACAACCTCCGGGACCACCTCCGACAGGTTCCGTAGCTGGTCCGAATCAGTTCGGAAATCCCGATGTTCCTTTGGAGCAACTCGGATATCCATCAAGCGATCCGGAAGAGGCAATGCCGGAGATTACGAGTGAATCCCGTCCGCCAGATGATCCGGGTCAACCACCGATAGGGTTTCCGAGTGATACGGATCCCGTTCATCCGTTCGTACCGTCGCCAGATTCGAACACGCCGGAGCCAGAACCATATGTTCCGGAGAATCGTGAACGTCACAGTAAGCACATGAGGAAGCTTTCTGTGGACTCAACTGATGCTTTGCCAAGGGCGAAGGTGAAGTTTCAGGTAAAACGATCTAAGGTTCAGTTACCGGGACATGACGAACCTATTCCGGCACCTCCGAAGTCAGTGCCAAGAAGTTTCTTTCCTGGACATTCGGAGAATCCGACAGCATCAAGTTCGAATCAGCCACAAGCAGCCGACATTCCCGTGCCTACGAGCACAGTCGAAGACGATGACAATGAGACAATTGATACAAATGAAACAGATTCAGAACCTATTTTTGATGAAGAAGATGTGAAAGGTTTTGAGAAGGATCCAGACAAGGATCTGGACGATGAGAAAAATCTTTTTGTTAGTTTTGACGATATGGATTTTTGTGTCATAGGTCCGAACCAAGCTCCTCCGAGTTTTAACTCGTATGATCCGAAAGGTTTTTCACAGTTCTGCCAGTATCTTGCGAAGACAATGGCTAAGAAGACGCCAAAGGCAGAGAGTGTGATTACTCCGGAAGTGCTCCGGAAGTATGCGAAAGAGATCAAGCAAGCCAAACTAGAGGAGTTTCGCAGCTTTTTAGACTTTACTGCGATGAAGTATCGTGACCGAAGAAAGCACAAGATCGATAACTATGTTACCGGTCGATGGGTCCTGACCATCAAGATTGACAAAGATGGTAATTTTAAGAAGTTTAAGGCCAGATGGGTCTGTCGAGGCTTCCAAGATGCCCAGAAATGGGACCTCCAGACGGACTCGCCAACCGCGACCAGGTATGGTTTTCGCGTAGCATGTCAGCATGCAGCCTCTTCTTTTTGGGACCTGTTACACATCGACTTGAAAACTGCCTTTCTTCAGGGGGAACTTTACGACCTCGAGCGACGCGTTATTCACGTTCAACTTCCGACCGACATCGGATTGCCTCCGTATCTTGTCGGATTGTGCACCCGTTCAGTGTACGGATTGAGTGATGCGCCTCGTCGCTGGTGGAATCGACTCGACAAGTTTTTGCACTCACTCGGATTAGTTCCGACTCGAGCCGATCGGTGCACGTACGTTTGCTACTCCGGATGTTTGAGGGTTCCTAAGGCTGTGAACTACTCATCAGAGGAGATGCCAGCCGAACCGGAACCGGTATCCTTCTACGTAGCAGGTGCGCCGCCAAACGAATTCCACGACACAGCGGAGGAAGTTCGTAGGTCTTTTCTCTGTGAAGAACGTCTGTTTTCGGTGTGTTACGGAAATAGGTCGGAGAAGACGGTGACGCGTAGCCTGCTTAAGGCAGAGGATGGAAAATGGACTCCTGTGGTAGATCAGGAACTCCAGAACTTCCTTGACTCTGTAGAGCACAAGGCAGGTTGGCATCAATATGCAAATGGCCATGCTCAAGTCGCTTATCGCGCTAAAGCTCTTCGTACTCCCGAACCTACGTATTCGCGTTCGCGTTTTTGTTTTCGGACTTCAATAGTTAAGCGTAAGGGTGTTTGGTGGCTTCTCGAGACAAACAAGAATATCAGAAACGAGAAGAATGCAGTGACGTTAGAGGAAGAAGCTGAAACGCTTGTCAGTCTTTTTCTTCCTGCAGAACATACGTATACTGTGACACAAACGCCTCAGCTTACACCTGAAGTTGTGGAAGAGTTGCTTGAGCATTTTATGGACCCTGTGCATGGCAGTAATTCTAAGAACAGGTCACCCATTGGTATGTGTTGTTTACATGTTGATGATCTTTTTGTGACAGGTAATGATATCTTTTTGAAACAGTTCAAGGATATTGTGAAGTCACAGTTTAAGATTGGACATGAGGACACTAATGACCTGATGTTTACTGGACAACGTGTTGCTTGGAAGATGCAAGAGAAGACCAAGAAGAAGGAGTACATCTCAGTAGAACAATCCCTTTGTGTTCAGGAATTGACTGAGATTATCATTCCAAAAGGTTTGAAGGATGAAGAAAAGTGTGACAAAGACATGCACACAGCCTTCAGATCACTTCTTGGCAGCATAAACTGGTTACAATCCAGAACACAATTCCAAGCATGCTACCAATTCTCGAGGTCAGCATCAGCATCAGCAGGACCTACAATAGGTGATTGCAAGGCCCTGAACAAGCTGTGCAAACAAATCGTGACTGACCCTATGGAGTTACGTTTTTGGCCACTTGAAGGTAGTCCACGTTTAATTGCTATGCCAGATGCCGCATTCAGAAACAACAGCGACAAATCCTCTCAACGTGCTATGGTGATTTTTATGGGTGAGCAAAGGAAGGCAAAACAGAAGAACACCAAAGGCTCACTTATTTTCTTTGAATCTTCTAAGATCAAGAGAACAACCCTGTCCACAACTGTTGCAGAGTTGTATGCATTCATGAAATGTTATGGCACTTGCCAAATGCTTAGAGGCTTGATCAAGGACATTACAGGCTACTCTACTGACATTCACATGCGCACTGATGCTAACAATCTTGTGACTACAGCTAGTACTACTCATGTTCCTGAGCAACAGGAGACTATTCATATGATCCAAATGCTTAGGAAGGAAGCATGCTCTGGTGCAATTGCTGACTTGTCACATATACGCACTCAGTGGTGTCTCGCTGACTGTCTTACTAAGAAGTCTGCTAGTCCACAAGCTTTGATAGATGCAGTACGCAGCGGTTGTTTAAAGGAAGTTGATGCACATCCACCTTTTAGATCTCTTATTGAACACAAGGCATATTTGCGTGGATGGCTTCCTACAGTATGCACACATGTTGACTTTTCACATGATGTGTTTTATCTTAGAGATTCTTTGCACTGAGAGTGAGAGGAGAGAATTCAATGCATGTGTTTTTGTTTGAGAGAAATTTGAATTTCTTTCATGAATTTGTGCCTGCGGCTCAAATTAGCTTGGCAAGATCAGCACTTTTCTTTCGAAGACTATTGCCTTGCATCGTTGACTACCTGTCATTTCTACAACTTAGGACACTGGCCTCTGACCGGTGTACTTTGTATCAATAGAGATGGCCGGTCAGGGAGCGTCCAGCAGAGGTCCGCTAAATCTCTTTGAGTATGCTCAAAACTGGTCGTGCAAGGTTCCTTGGGGGAAATCTGAGAACTGGGCAAATCGTTTGAGGCGCCCACGCACACTGGTTGAGTTCCAAAGGAACTCAGAGCATGATGATTTGATCATAGCGGACATTCTAGCAATGTGTTTGACACCTGGGAACCGTGATAGTTTCGATTTTCGAGTACGATGGTTCTCAGATATTGCCAGATGTGCTCTTGGCTATGTCACCCAAGAGGAAGAGGATGACTATGAGAAGAGAAGACAGTTCGTGGCAACAAGAGTCTCGTGGAGGCAAAATGAATTTGGACAGATTAGCACGGGGCTCAACTATATGCTACGACATGATCGCTCTCTCGACAGGTTGATGGACAGTAGGGCAATGATAGAGCTTATGCCTCTGATTATAGAGGGAACTGCTCGTATGCCATCACCCTTCAGTATTCATCCTTTTTCATTCTTTGCGATATTGCATAGCGATGAGAAGCAAAGATTTCATTTGGTGATTCGCTTGGACAAGAATGTTTGGCACAACACAGGCAATCAATACGATATGCCTTTCTCCATGCGTTTGGGAGTGAACCAAGGGCATACAGGACTCATGCAAAACATCAGTCCAGAGAAGTTGAATCATAGATTGACTTCTATTGAGGCAAGATGTTTAGGACATGTTTTTCATGTTACCAGGAAGGAGAACTGGGCCAGCATTGAGAAGTATGGTTTGATGAGAGATCCACAAAGTTGGAATAGAAGGAACAGAGGTGAAGGAAGAGATTATGTTCATTTCATGTACAGCAATCCACAAACTTCACTCTACATTCCTTTAGGCCCAGGTACAGTGGTTCCAAGAGATTATGGACAGCCTTTGTATGTGAAGCTTAATGTGATTCGTTGGCTTCAGGCTGGACGTCCTCTGTATTTCAGCAACAATGGAGTGGTGCTTGCACATTGTGATGTAGAGCCCACATACTTGGACATTTGTGTGGATGAACCACGACCAGAAGATGCTCCAGAGCCAGCTAAGGAGTTGATTAACTCTTTGCCAGCAGAAAAGATAATGGAGAAGATCAACAGAGAGAAGGAGCAACAAGATAGATTGAGATCCTTGTTCACAAGACTCTCACAGGACCCGGCATTTGCACATGAAACTCTCAGGAGGATTAATGCCTTTGAGCCTGGGGTGGAACAAGCAAGGAGGCATATGCTTCTTTGGTTAGATGAGCTGACTTACGATGCCATTGTGAGATTTTTCAGCTCTGACAATGATCCCAGACGTGAGTACAATCGTTCACGATTGAGGTCACGTCAGGTGATGCCTGAAGGCCATTATCAGATGCCACCTGGATGGTCTTTGATTCCACCTAAAGAGATTGATGATCGTGATCCTTGGAGCATCTTAGGCTATAGTGCTCCAACGTTGATTGTCAATGGAGATGGTGCTACTTCGAGATCGTTGTTTATGGTACACCCATTAGTTCTGAGCAAGGATCAGCAAAATCTGGTGAAGGCTGATGAGGAAGTGATTCGCTTTGACCACCTATGGAGAGACATCACTTCAAGGAGACCAACAGCCAGGACTTCTGAAGAACCTCAACAAGATGAAGAAGATGACTCTGCTCATGTTGCTGAGCGTGAGATGACATGGTTCATTCAGAATGTCAACAACCTGGTTCTCAACCCATGGATGATATATGACATTGGCATGGTATCACTCCATGATCGTGTAGGGACACGTGTACTCCAGAGCACTGGAGAAGACGTGATCCTCGTGAGGGATTGGGACAGGTTGACAAGGCACCAGAGAGAATATTTTTGTAGAAGGTACAAGTTGCTACGTCCAAGTGTTTATGGAACAGAGGAAGACCCCAAGACGTATGCACCGAGTTTTGAACCCGGAATTTCTCAGTGGATGGAGTTGGCACAAACTGGATACCAACAGTTTTTCTTCATCCGTGCTTGGGAGAATGGACGCCGCTGGGCTGAAATTCTGACAGACCATGGCCTTGGCTCTTTAGAACTTTCAAGCTTCTTGGATATGTGCAGAGATCCCAAATTGCTGGGTTGGAACTTTGGTATTCCAGAACCTCAGTGGGATAATTTTGGCAACACAGTGGAGGAAGCCTTCAACAATCCCTTGTTTGCCAAATTGCACTATCGTTTCAAGCAGGAGGAAGAGATTGGCCGTGTCATGCACCTTTTGTCTGAACTTGTTTGTGACTTTTTCATCAAGGTGCTTCCCAAGTGGGTTCTTAAGCATTCGATCTTGTGGGAAGAGTTTATGATTTTGGATCCAATCACAAATCTCCCTGTTTACAAGACTTCAGAGGACGCCTTATATGCAGAAAGGAATCCAGAGAAGTATCATACACATTTTGCTATGAACTTCAAGAAATTCCGTTTTTCTGCAAGGATTGTGTGGTATTTGATTGACCGTGACAGGAATCATTTGGAGAGTTTTCTTCACAACTCCAACAGTAGATTTGTGCAACATGCATGCTATCAACTTCGTGAGTATGTTCAGGCGCGTGTTGCAGTTTCTGATCCCTTGTATGAGATGATCAAGAAGGAAGAGTTTGAACGCCAATACAATTCCAAGTTTTTGGAGGCGATTTCTTGCTCTCGTGTTGTAGTTGAGCCTGTAAGTTCAGGGACGTATGAGTCATCATCGAAGCTGAACTTAAAGGTACTACAAGACATCCTGAAGGGTATCTTCAAGATCCAGAAGGATGAGGAGCTTGCCAAGGAACGTGATGAAGAAGAAGAACAGGCAGCTCAAAACATCTCATACCTGTTGGCAGATGATATGGAGCTTGATTTTGATGATGATGATGTTCCAGTATGGCGCTCCATTGTCGACAAGTATAGAGGAGGTGATCAGGTGCTACAGGGAGAAGCTGTGAAGATTACTCACCTGTTCAAGGATCAAAAGGACAATGAGAAGGCGACAGAAGCTTTCAGTTCAGAGAGGACAGATTTTTATGAGACCTCAGGACCTCTTCCAAGAACCGAGGGAGAAAATCTTGTAGAGGACTTGCTCACCAAGGATGTTGCAGAACAAGCTTTTGAAGCAGGTGAAGAAGTTCCTCCTTATACAAGAGTCTCCACTATCACTGGTGAAGTCTATACTGGAAGTAGAACACTTCTAGAAGATGAGAATATGGAAGAGGAAGTTCCTGAAGAAGATCCTGCAGTTGAACCTGAAAAGGAAGAAGAAATATTTGATGAGAATGCAGGTGTCTTTCCTTCAGAGGAACCAAAGATGGAAGACGACCAGGAGGAAGCCAAGGAAGAGTCAACACCACACTTTCTGTCAAGAGAGATAGGTGAAGACTCAACTGCATCGCACTTACCATCAGGTGAGATGGATGCTAACCTTGATGATACTTCAGGTCAGCGGAAATCGAAGAGAAGCCGCCTGAATAAGATTCCTGATCCTCATTTTCATGAAGAAGTTCAGGATGATGCAACCATGGAAGAGAAGAAAGAGGCGGTGGAGAAAATAAAAGAGGTCAGAGATGATGGAGAGAAGAAATTGGAGGCTGAAATCCAAGAATCTTTTCCATCTGAAGTAGTTGTTGAAAAGGACACAACATAAGCTGACAATACCTATGAGTTGCATACTTCACCTTTGAAGTTGCTTGGAGAGCTTACAGGAGATCCAGGTATTGGCTTTTATCAACTATGCTTCAGGGAAACTCATGCAAGATTGCTGAATCATGTTTGTTTCAGAAAAGGTGAGATTTCCCATCCTCATTATCAGTCAAGGATCAACGAGAATGATTTTGTTCGATCCATTCGCAATATCTGTCCAGTACCTCCACCTGATTGTTATGAACATGAACCAGAGCATGATTTGAAGAGATTCTTCATCAATGATGACCGCATCATTTATTTGGATGGCAGGTATCAGGTCGATCCAAAGGCCCTTGAAAGGGCAGGTCATGCTCGAGAAGAATTGGAGGATACGAAAAAGGAACTCAAGAAGGAACTGGAATCATATGGTCCCAAGGGACCCAGTTGGGACTTTGTCACCTTCTATGAAGAGCTGTGCAGAAGGTTCCTCAAGGGAAGAATAGAAGAACCATATGGAACTAATTTATTGGCCAGCTCAGAGTCCTTGACATTTTTATCCTGGAACTATGGCAACATGGTTCGTGGTCAGAAGTACACCACACCAAGGTTTCTCCAAGGACTTGATAGTGCAATGAGGCCACGCAAACAGAGCGCCATGTCACTTCAGAATGAGCAATTTGAGAACAACCTTTTCTTCAACATGCTCTTCTTTTTACGTGCACATGTCGTGATTCTCCAGGAAGCTCATCTTCTTGTTCCTGCCAAGGAATTTATTGAGCAAAAGAATTGGACAGTTTGTTTCAATGATTGGGAGAATCTTGCAGTGATGGCTAGATTGGCACCAGGTGGATATGTCAAGATCATTGCTGGACATGACCAAGATCTTGGTCACTGTGAACAGCGTGATGTAACTTGGGCAATCTACGAGATTTGTTTTGGAGAAACAAGGCCTCGTCAAGATTTCAAGGATGCAGACTTTGAATTTGATGACTATGGTCCTGAGAACAAGCGTGTTCCACTTACTCGAGCGAACATGCATACCATCAGAGTCTGTAATTATCATGTTGATACACACCGTGCTGTGGATGCCCACCTACTGACAGGAGAACAGACAGCATTGATGCTTTACGAGTGTTTTGTCTATGAGGTGGACATCATTTCTGGTGATGCAAATAGTTTGGCCTACAGAATGTCTGGGTACAAAAGGCAGCCAATGGCTAACTACTATTACAGCACCATGCAGCATTGGATCCGCAGGTTTTCAGAAGCCCGTGTAAAAGCAGATCCTGGTATCAAAGCACCTATTCCCAGAACATTTTATAGTTCAACTTCACAGGTCCTCAAGAAGTGTGAAGTTTACTTTGATAAACTCTGGGAAGAATATTCTACTGTTGAAAAAGAAGAATACCAAGGATCACAGCTTGGCGATACATGTTTGTCTACCATTGTTGAATGGGGTCATTCAATGAGTGAAGAGGAATATGAAAATTCCACAGTGAGCACGAAGGAGTTCATCTGTAATTTTTCAGAGAACTTTGCTATGATTGACACAGAGGTTATGTGCTCAAGGCCCACTGACGAGGACAGTCATGGTCCAATGTTTATTTCACTCAGACCAGCTTCCCTTTCATCTGGAGACAGAAGACAGTATCGCATGGGAGCAACGCTTCATGAGGCGAACGTGCGGAGGAAGGAGAGACAAAAGCAGAATAGAAGGAAAGGAAGGCCGCCAACTTCTGATCAAGCAACTTCATCGTTTGCAGCGGCATAATTCCTGAGCGAAGGCTGAAATTTAAATGATGGCTAGGAAGTGAAGATACTTCTGGTTACAGTTGATACTTTGCTTCCAGGCTTGACTTTAAGTTGCCAGGCTGAAGTTTTAATAAATTCTGGTTTGCAATGAGGAGAAACTTTTTATCAAAGAAGATACTCCTGCATTCCAGGTTTATACGCTTTAGCATGTAGATAGGTATGGACAGTTTTGCATAACTGATGATATCTATCACAGTCGCTTTTCTGAGATGACCTCTAATGGACAACCAGTCATGGTTGATGATTAAGTCATTTCATGATTTGCAATTGTAGTGCAAGATTTTTTTTGTACATACATTTGCCGGTATCTCCTTCTTGTGTTTTTGATGTGAATGTGAAAGAGAGTCCTTTTGATGCAGTTTATTTTGTCTGTGAATGAAAGCGGTCGAGACCACGTCACGAGAAGATTATTCCTCGGACCGTACGCTCCTTGCATTTTGCAAGGCATCTTAATTCATTGCAATTTGTGCGGTCTTGAATTTTTAGTTCTTTGTTACGCGAGTGTCGTTTGATTCTTTTATAGGTCTTTGTAGAGAAAAAGCCGCTTTCCCTTTTAGTTTGATTTAGCTCAGGCCCTAAAGAGCTAGTGAGCGCCGGTACATGGTATCTCCGCCTGCGAAAAGTACAGTCTCCAGCCGAGGTACATTATCGATTTGATTTTGTACTTGAGGTGAGTCAGCTATTGCTCCCTCACTGTATTTAGTAGCTATGAGATTACCTTCTCTGAAGTGTGAAACACACTGGATTAGGTAAGTACATGGCACCGTAGTTTTCTTTTAAGTTGTCAGAGCTAGCTGGACTGATTTAGCCTTGCAGTAGAAAAGAGTATGCGACATACGCAATCAGCTAGAAGTGGACATGAATCTTGTGCCTGCTGAAAAGTAGAGCCTGCCTGTACAGGGTTCCACTCCAACAGCTGATATAGTGTGTCCATGCTTGACTGCTCAAGGCTCAAAGAGCAAGAGGATAAGACTCTGCGCATAAAAGACACTAGCGGTCTGCACCTCTACCGTGTACGCCCTAGTCACTCTTTCACCCCCCCCCCTCCCTACCCCCAGGCCTCCGTTGCTATCCCACCCGCTACTCGGGAAACAGAAGGAAATCGCACTCAACACACTTGTGTGTTGGTGCCTTTCCTTCTGTTTCTCCTAGCTATTGCTAGCTACCCGGGCGGTTTAAGACGAATGTCCCGCTCGCCTTCTACTTTCGTTTAACTAAGTGGGCCTCGTAACTACCCTACTTTTCTTTCTTGCCCTCTTAGTCTGCTCTTGTTTCGTTGCTTTTTCTGTCTTTCTAAGGCTTTTTAGGTGTCTACTAGTTCTTCGTTGCGTCAACAATTTGGCGCTTTTTGTACAAATGTTCCCCTGGGAGTTAGGACGCTACTGGAGGCCCCTGGCCTTACTACTACTTTGACCGCGCCGAAAATGTGTGTCCACCCCTGGGCAAAAGGTTTTCGTCCACTGGTTCAGCGGTAGGGGGTGTCTTGAAAAAGCGCCGAAGCCGGCGACTTGTGTGTGTCCACCCCTGGACAAAGGGTTTCCTTCGACCACTCCAATCAGGCAGGGGGGCCAGGCCTGTCACATCCAACCTGGCCCAACGAAGCTAGGATGTGACAGGGGAAGCACCAAAGGACGCTTTGGTGTGTACCTGCCGATTTCTCCACAAGCTGTGACTCCACTTTCCACGTTTTTGGTTCATGGTTCTTCATGATACTTCCCCAAAACCTTCCCTTTGCCGCGTTTGTCTTGCAGCTGAGCCGCGCCGACCGATCGTTCAGCAGACTTGACCAACAACTTGTTGAAACACCTACAAGTCTTTCGGACTCTTCACCATGCAGTTCTGTCACCTTCCTTCCCAGCGTGGTAACTGAGTTCACTGAATACAAGTGTCAGAGTGTGCATGTGCATGTTACATATCATATATACATATATCTATTTTTATGTATATATACAGTGACAAATGTATGTATATATATACACACATACATGTATATATACAGATGTATGTATATATACACACACCTTAAACTCAGCCCCGCGCAAGACAGATTTGGCCAAGTGCACATGCTTCATTCTTCTGAACTGTCGACGGGTGATGTTCAAAACGTTCAAAAAAAGAAGGGGTTCATTCACCCTGTCACCCAGAGTTAGCTTTAGCATCGCCCTGATTAGTCACCCTGTCATCAAAGAACCACCGCCTGCCTCTGCGTTGCGCACAAAGATCACGAAGGCTAAAGCGACAAAGGCCTGCTTTGCTGAGTTGGCTCACCACGAAGTGGGCCGAGTGGGAAACCTCTGGAATGGTCCTTTTTGGGCGGATCACATTGAACTACACCGGCGAAGACCACAGATAGCAACTAACTCTTAAATCGAGCCCGTCACCAAAAGAGATCCAGAGAAGTGGGAGACAAGTAAGAAGACAAGGCGGCAGCGGCAAACACAACGCCAGTGGGAGACAAGGTAGCAGCGGCAGTGATGCCCCCCCACCACGCCGCTCAGCCACCCAGTCACTGAGAAGTAAGAGCCACCATAGTTGTCAGTGTTCAGCTATCTGGGGGAAATGTGTTATATAATATATGTGATATTGTGGGTAAACTATCAGAAATCTCAACCCTCAATAAAATATGTCAAAGCACGATGCCATAGCCCTTTGTGGTTTCTATGTTTGGTCCCTTTATAGAGACGCAATCTTGTTGCAGTCTCTGTGTGCCAGCTTTTCCTTGCCCCGCCCTTCAAACATCTTTGCAACCCTTTTTCATGTCCGCCGGTGCCTGTGGCCCGACCCCAAATCCCTTTTCAATCCGGTTGCAGTCGCTGTGCACAAGTCGCATCAGGCTTACTTAATTTACTTTTACACAACAGCAATCATGTATGGCTTCGGTATGCTTCGGTTATATGCTATCATCCTTTTTCATGTCCGCCCGGACAAGTGGAGACAAGGCAGCAGCTGCAAACAAAGTGCCGATCACAAAGGCAGGACACCGTGTCACCTAAGCAGACAAGTGGGGAGACAAGGCCGCAGCGACAGGCAAAGTGCCAATGCTTAGAGGCAAACAAGTGTCGGAGACAAGGAAGGTGCCTCAGTGATCGGACACAGGAGATGCCAAGCGCGCCTTCGCCCATGGAGCAATCGCAGCTTAGTTCACACCAAGCGCAAGTTGACCGGAGCCATGAGTTGATTCGGGAAACCAACCAACGGGCGCACGGCTCGCCTGTCCTCTCTCTAATTAAGGTGGCAATGAAAACAGACGAGATTGAAAAGTAGCATGATTGAACTACTTCCCTCTCTGTTTCACGCCCAATTGGAGAATCTTTTGCGACCGGGGCTGCCTGCGGGGAGAGCGAGGCTATGGTCCCTGGCTGTACTTCTTGATACTTCTTGACAAAGGGGGTCTCCAACTGCAGAACAGCTGCTGCTGCAGCTTTTATATACTAGTAGCTTCTTGTTCTTAATAGCGATGGCCTCCAACCTACTTGCGATGGCCTCCACCTAATAGCGTCCTTATACAAGGCTGGGTAGACCGGTTGCCCTTGGGCGCCCAACGGATCCAGGCGCGATGATGAAGAGGATGATCTCCTCTCAGACGCAGCGGTGGACGGAACGGACGTACCGCCCACGTCGGTTCCATCGACCATCCCACTCGACCCTCCCACAGCGGTGGACTGGACGTGAAGATCACCGTCCCATCGAGGAAAACGTACGAAAGAGGTGATTGAACACATGATGTCGAGACCTGAACCTCGCACACACACGACCTTGCTCTTGCCAACCATCACAATCCGCTCCATCAATTCGACGTGAACAAATACCGAAAAAACAAGCATGACGCAAAGTCCAGCCAAGAGACCGCATCAAACAAGAATATGGAACAAATATGCAATGTACTTCACAATTCATCTCCAGCAATTGCCGAGCCCCCGGTGCCCTCCCCAATCGAACTCCCTCGCGAGAGAGAGTCCATCTTTTTGCACTCGCTCGGTGTGGACTCAAGTGACAGAGAGACGGAGGAGTGCCCCGGAGTCGACGTTCGGTCGACCGGTTTTGGGGCGTTGCCGGGGCGGCGAAGGCGAATGCCATAGGCCCGGTCAAGAGTTCGAGCTGTCCATGTAGCACTTTTAGGACCATCACGAAGCCAACAACTGTTTGCAGTACTGCCTAGCTGGCATACCTGATGCGAAGGTGGGGGCACCTAGCTGTTCAAGTATTAACCAAAATGTGGTGTAAACGTGTCTGTGTAGAGAAGCAAAGTCCCAAACTTAGGTCTGCCTAATTGCCAAGGGTCCCTTGACGGCTTGTCTCGTCCTTCCTCGCACCATTCGAGATTGGAAGGCCTAGCCTGGAATCCAATCCCGCCGTCTTCTCTTGTCTTCAGCCTTCCTCGCTGACCTGCGGGTCGAATCATTTCTGGCAGAACGTGGGCTCGCCCAGTTCGAGGACCAATCCGCCTTGAACCTGGTCCTTTGCGTGGCTTGCGCACCTGGTCCTTTCCTTGTCGCTCCTCTTTGCGCCATTTCAGGGCCATGAGAACCCTTTTGTAGTACTGCGCAGAAATGGTGTATATGTCAATATGTATACGTATATGTATACATACGCACAATATTGAGATGTTGTAAAAGAGATGGAACACTCAACAAATCGGGATTTGCAGGCATCCGCTGCGAAAACGCGAAAGACGACAAAAAAGGGCAAAAACAGCGAGATCCTGGACAACAGGCGACAACACAAAAACCGCAAAAAGGCGAAACTGGCTAAAGGCGCAAAAACAACGAGATTGGGGAACACCGGCGACAACGCGACAACGCGAAACACATGCCGTCCCTGGAGCCCTTTGCATCAATTTCTTCAACTTTCCCTTTTTGACGCACAAACATGTTTGGTTGGAATTGCCACGTTGTTCAACCCTTCCAAAATGCCGAATTCGGTCAGCGATGCCTCATGGTGCCACGTTTTCTGTCTCGTTTTGGCCGGTCGGTGCCACCTGCACTTCACCGTCTTTTCGTACCAAACATGCGTCAAAGAAATGAAGGACCCCGCCTACGTTCGATGGGGCCAGCGGCCCTCGGGTGGCTCCCTCTCAATCAGCAAACAAAATCCTTGTTCATACCAGGAGTCACATGTCGGGGTGGTGTTTGGTCCCTAAGTGAGTGGATGTTCTGGGCACCCCTATCCTCCATTAAGCACCCCTGCTGGTATAGAGCCTTTTTGTGAAATTCATTGAGCCAGGCTCTAGGCCTCAATTGATGTTCTACAGATCACTGGTCAAATACTCGCAAACCCCTGGATGAACTTTGAGCCGTGTCCTCGTCCCGGGCCCCTAACCTTAAATGCCCCCAGAGTCGTAGCCCGCAGTTACTGCCAGCTTTTCCATCAGCTTCATGTGTTTTGATCAACCCTTTTCGTCAACCCAGCCCTTAGGCATGCTCCCAACAGAACGGGCACTTTGTAACAATAAGTAGGAGGACCTCTGACAAAGAGCATGACATGTGCTTCAAATCAGTCTTGCTCAAATGTAGGGATGTGATAAGTCGAATGATGTCTTGCTGAACATTCAGACATCAGGGCTCTGCGGATGTTGGTGGATGATACATGGCTTTGCACCTCCTGCGAATACACTCCTTTTCAAGAGACATC
Organism: Durusdinium trenchii; assembly: GCA_963970005.1. Lineage (NCBI taxonomy): Eukaryota > Dinophyceae > Suessiales > Symbiodiniaceae > Durusdinium > Durusdinium trenchii. The sequence continues at coordinate 2,399,114 of CAXAMN010021473.1, read as the reverse complement.
GTGAAAACTGCCTTTGGGCAAACCTTGCCTCTTGGAAGCAATCGGCAACCAACAAAGACCAGCAGGCTGGGCAAAGGTTCTATTAAGAAGCACCTGCGCTGCTGCGTTTCGGCCGTGCCAAATACCGGCCCTTATCATCCATCCACAAGGCTCAGCTAGAGCTCAGCACGCTCAATGACTGTCTAATGGTGAATTAAACCGGCACATTGCGTTAAAACACTTTAAAGAGCTGCTCCCCTCAGGCCCAAGCCCGGTTGTTGCCCTATTTTCGGACAAGAATGGGAGGGAACAGCGGGAACAGCAGCAAATGGCTGAGAAAATTCGCGAGCCAGCATGTCATGATATGTCATAATCTGCTATGTTCACTCGAGCTCATTTGCATTGATATGCAGTTGGAGGGACGTCCTACACACAATTGCAGGCACTCACTCTAGAGCTGGTTCATGACCAGGGTCCTCACATCCTGTTGCTTTTCCAAAGCAATGCTGCACCTATCATCGTCGGCCGCATCAAGGTTGAAAGTACTTGATGTTGACACGCGTGTTGTGCAACCTGCCAACTGGTGACAGAAGATCCCAGTATTCCCAAAATTTGAAAACAAAACTCGGTGCAACTTGGTCAGCAGGGTAGCCGTGTTCAGCAAACTGCAAAGTACAAACTACATTCAAGCCCTGGACTGTAGTAGATACTGGCGCAACATTGCTGTTTTCGATGATCCAGTGACTTGGAAATTAGCTTGATTTAAAAACAAGCAATCTTAGGAACAACCAAAACGAACATCAATGTCATCTTTGCAGCAACCAACGGTCAAATCGGCCAAGTAGACCCTTATACTTATTCGAGTGCTGCGGGGTGTACACCTAACTTGATTCATAAATGCACCGGGCCACTGTCCAACTTCAGAAAGGGCGGTCCTTTGCGCTGCAATCTATGATACACAATGTTCTGAACAATCCGAAATCCATTCAGCAAAACCAGGGCCTGAAACAATCGTAAAACGTGCAACTACTCTTGCTGCTTAAAATATGCAAACCTTTTGCATCGCTGATGCGAAGGCTCCCCTTGCAAAGAGCACTGACTCTATTGGAACTTGCTACTCTCAACTAATCGCTGCAAGGATTGGGCATAGGTTCAAGGTACAGAAGCACTTCTACCATAGTCACCTAATGCCATTCTCATTCAGGAAAACTCTCTTATGATCCGTTTCCGCCGTGAAACAGAAGGAAGGGATATGATGCGAACGGACCATCCACGTGACTTCAAAGTCACTGGCACGACTTCGGAAAAGAAACACAGTGTGTAGTTGCCGTTGTTCATGGCTAGGACAGATTGTCTACAAAGATCTCAAACATAAACAGATTACCCACTATATATGTTTTTATCTGTACTGTATGATTTTATATTTATGTAACAATTAATGAGGAATATTGTATATACAATCAGGGCCCACCAGTTGGAAACTGATCTGCAAGCCGAATTGCGGTCTAATTTTGTTTGGACCTAAAATGCAAAAACAAAACGTTGCAAAAACCCATTCAAAGGAGGCGTTCTTTTGAGAATTGGCAGGACCTGCTTTGGTCGCCCTGTTGTCTTGCAACCCCTCCCTTGGATGACCGCAAGCAACGTTTTTTCCCTTTGCGGGACTGCAGGAACCACAGGTTGAGTGAAGAACGAAAAGTGCGCCAAATCTTGCGCAGCGGCAAAATAAGACATTTGAGGTCACCAAATGTTGCGCCTGCCACGAAAAATGAAAGCAAAGGTATACCAAATGCTGCGCATGCCATGAAAAGTGAACACATAGATTCACCAATTACTGCGCCTGCCACGAAAATTGAAACTACAGGTTCACCAAATGCTGCGCATACCACGAAAAATGACAACTTCAAATGCAGCGGTGTTATTATGAGACAATCACTTACATTGCGTTTCACGAATTCAGCGGCAAGCCAGCGCGGGCACACGAAAACGCAAAATCATAACGTTGTAATCCAACGTTACGATCCGTTTTTGGCGACAGTTTCACAAAACAGTGAAAATACTAACGTTGGACGCGGTTAAAAAAATCACATGGTCTATTTTTAAAACGCGTCCAACGTTACGATTTCGACTTCTGCCCCATGCCTGCCACGTAAAACGAGCATAACGTTGGATTCCAACGGATTGCAACGTTACGATTAAGCGTTTCGCCACACGTTTGGCCACCTGGAGCTTCAAATTCTTTGCGCCTGCCACGAAACATGAAAGCTGAGATTGGCCAGATGCCGCGCCTGCCACGAAAAATGGAAACAGCGGTTCACCAAATGTTACACCTGCCACGAAAAATGGAACTAGAAGTGTGCCAAATGCTGCGCCTGCCACGACAAATGGAAAGTTCACCAAACGCTGCGCCTGTCACAAAAAATGGATTTAGAGGTCTACCAGATGCCTGAACTTTATACTCGAGTGTTCAATAAGATTGTTTCCACGCCCGTCACGCACTGCCACGTTCAACGCCTGTATTTGGGAGCTTGCTTCTGGGCCCTCAACAACTGGTGGTTTTGGCTTCAGCATGGTGTACCCTCACAGTGCTGGAGATTTGCAATTTGCAACGGATGCCTTGCAGCAGCCGCCCTTCTACCAATTGGGGCGCATTCTGTTGATGCTTGCTCAATGATATTACAGGCTCAAGCCCAACTGCATGCCAGCGCTAGGCTACAGCCGCCCAGCTTGCTGCTCTCCCAAGTGTTCCTGATGATGACCCCATTGCCTGCAGTCACTTGGAGTGCTTCCACAAAATTCTACAAGCTGATGGGAGAACTTATGGCGGGGCTCGGATGCAATTTACTTCTTGTTTTTGTTTGGTATTTTTTCGTGTTTCGTGGCCGGCGCAGTACTTTGTGGACCTTGAAGTGCAGATTTCGTGGCAGGTGCAGGACTTTGTGGATGTTGAAGTGCAGCTTTCGTGGCAGGTGCAGGACTTTGTGGGTGTTGAAGTGCAGATTTCGTGGCAGGTGCAGGACTTTGTGGGCCTTGGAGAGCAGATTTCGTGGCAGGCACAGTACTTTGTGGACCTTGAAGTGCAGATTTCGTGGCAGGTGCTAGATAGCTAGATAGATAGACAGATAGAAAGATCAACAGATAAATGGATCGATAGATACATAGATAGATAAGAAAGAAAGATAGATAGATAGCTAGCTAGGTAGATAGATAGATAGATAGACAGACAGATAGATAGACAAACAGATAGATAGATAGAAAGAAAGATGGATAGATAGAAAGATAGAAAGGTAGAAAGAAAGATAGATAGATAGATAAATCGATAGATAGATTAGTTAGTTAGTTAGTTAGTTAGATAGATCGGAAAGAAAGATAGATCGGAAAGAAAGATAGATCGGAAAGAAAGAAAGAAAGAAAGGAAGCAAGGAAGGAAGGAAGGAAGGAAGAAAGACAGGCAGACAGACAGACAGAAAGAAAGAAAGAAAGACAAAAGAAAGAAAGAGATAGATAGATAGATCGATAGACAGACAGATAGATAGATAGGTAGATCGAGAGATAGACAGATAGATCGATAGACAGACAGACAGACAGCCAGCCAGGCAGACAGACAGACAAACAGACAGACAGAGAGAGAGAGAGATAGATAAGATGAGATAAGATAAGATAAGGTACGATACGATAAGATTAGATTAGATTAGATTAGAAAGAAAGAAAGATAGATAGATAGATAGATAGAGATAGAGATAGAGATAGATAGATAGATAGATGTAGACAGATAGATATAGACAGATAGATGGATAGGTAGACAGATTTGGGAGCTGTCGTAGCTGGCATAATACATTGGAATAGTGTAGGTGTCAGAGAAATTCCTACCTATCACAACAGCTTGGTGCAGTTAGCAGAGAAACAGCAAAGAGAAAAAGAACTAGCACAGAAGGCATATTTGCTTGGTTAGAAATTGTTGCACTGGGGAGTTCACCTTAAAATATTGATTTCGTGGCAGGTGGCCTCCGACTTGACATTCCTCCAAAGATGGACTAGTAGCAAACAGCCAGAAGCCACGAGAGCAACGAAAGCCAAACGCCACAAAAAGCCACAGAAGCCACGGGAGCCACGAAAGCCAAGAAAGCCAAAAGCCACAGAAGCCACGAAGGCCAGAAGCCACGAAAGCCAAGAAAACCAAAATCCGCAGAAGCCACGAAAGCCACCAAAGCCAAAAGCCACAGAAGCCAGAAGCCACGAGAAACAAAAAAGTCCTAAAATAAGACAAGCAAATCCTAAATTAAATGGCCCTCCCTTATGACGGGCAGCTTTCTACCGGTGAAGCTCGTTCCCTTCTGCTGTGGACATCCTTGCAGCCCTGAATCTTTTTGCAACTCCCGAATGCAAAAATTGCGCAAAACGGTCCTCACAACCGGCGCCAAAATCGAGGCTGAAATCCGGGCGCCATTTCTCTTCCACTGCCATAATGCGGCCAACATTTTGAGCCCTCCTGGCGGCCTCGCTTTCTGATCCTCTTTTGTGAAATTTTCGCCGCCTGTCCGCCCATCCTTCCGGCATTGAGCAACCTGTGCGTGGGCCACGCATGTACGTTGGCGGCAATGCTTCCGGGCATGTCTGCCACGCTACTGCATGGTCTATCTTTGCCGTTGCCCTTTGTTGCTGTCGCGTAGTCAAACAGCTTCCTACGCGTGTGTTTCTGTTGCAAACTTGCCTGGGCGCAATAATAGCACATCCAAGTTTGCGGGCACAATTTTTTTGATAAGACTTCTATCCAACAAACCCAAATCAGTCATCATTGGAGGTGTGCAGTGGACGCCGCGACATCACTAGCCTGCACGCTTGCTTGCTGACACAAACACACACAGTATATACATAGTTACGTAGGTTCTTTTGAGTGATTGGGGGCCACACTTGAAAACCGAATACTATCCAGCAGCGAAAACAAATAAAAGTACCTCGGCTAACAACGCACCAGGATGCATCATAAGAGACCATTAAAGAACTACTGAGAACATCAATTCTTCCTGCTTCAACCCCCCAACCATCCCCAACCACCTGGATTGGCTTCCAAATCGTTTCCATCCACTTCCACTTCTGCGTCTTGTCCATCTTCCTTCCTGGTCAGTGGCTCATCATCATCATCAAAGTGCAACGCGGAGTTGGATTTTCGGAGCTCCGTGGCAATCCTGTCGATCGTCGCCGGCCGGCGGCCGACTCCACCGGCGCCGGCGAACGAGACGCCGAGTTGGGCCGTGGGTCATGGCACCGAGTAACAAGGATGCTACGAACGGAGCCAAGGGTATCGCTACGAACGGAGCGTTCGGACGCTAGAAAAACCTGGCTCCTGGCCGTACTACTACTAGTAACTATACGAGTAACAAACTAGAAACTCTTGTTTTTCGCGCTGAACATGCAACAGAATCGATGAAAGGAGGCGAACCTAGCAGGGTCAACCAGGCTCCGGGTTTTGACTTGTGTACCCACTTCTCTGCGCCGATTCTCACCACGAGACCCGATTCCGATTCCTCGATGGTGGAGGCGCCTCAGACAAGTCCCGTCCGGGCGTCGTTTTCACCGAAACCTCGTCTTGGCCTGGGGAATGGTTGTGCATCTGCATCTCACGTTTGAACCCTCAAGCGATGTCGTTTCATCATTTCATGTGTGTGTGTGAGGTTTTCGGTGGTTCTCAGCTTGCTCGACTTGAGTCGCAAGCATAATAAATCTAGAAGCAAGTGTTGTGGTATGTTTCTCGAGGTGCGCCAAAAATATCAAAAATCTTGCGAAGATGATCCCTCATGACTGTGACAAATTTGATGTACATCATTTAGCGACTTTTCGCTGGTGAAAACGGAGCAATCTGCACCTAACTCACAGGGAGATAATTATGCATATATTCTAATGATGTTTATGGTGACCTGGTGAGAATCTCTGACGTGCAACAAATTCTCAGAGTCAGTATGACCAGATGGGTTTGGGACCGGATGTTAGTCGCTGATGTCGAGTGTTGCTACTTAGATGCTCTTGGATTTCACTCCCGCGTTGTTTCATCTCAGGCAGCTTCCCTCACCCATCCTCACCCCCTTTTCCCAGCTCCTCGCGGTGTCCTCAGATTGGCTCGGGAAATTACAAATTCGTAGGTGTGGAACTCCCAAATTCATGCGGAATCAAACATTGATGACAAAAGAGTCCATTGAAAACAAAAAAAACTCATATCTTCTCCACGTGTCTTGTCTCATCCCAAGTGCGCTGTTCATGCTGGCGATATTCTGTGCAGCTTTGGTCTTGATCCGGCCACTCCCCGTGAGTTCAGAGACCGTCGAAAAGACGCTTTGAATGGAGACGGCCGACGGCGTTGAACTGCGCTTCCTTGGTGGGCCAAAGACTGCTAGTTCTGATTGAAGCGGTGGTCAATTGAAAGCCGAAAAACAAAATCTGAAATCAACATCCTTGCGTCGGTTGAACCAGGAACGCCACGTTGACCCATTTTTCAGAAAACGTTCAGGCTCAATGAGGCCGTGAACATGTCATGGCACATGGACCGAAATCCGTTGATCCGTCGACCCCAGCAGGGGGAGCGCGCCAAAGAAGTGAAGGAGGAGAGTGGTTGATTGTCACGTCAAAGAGTGGAGCAGTCGTCGATGGCCATTGGCAATTTCGGAGGGTGCAGGCAGACAAGCTAGCGGTTTGGGATATTAAGCAGAGCTCTCCCTGAGAACAGCAGTCGATGGTGTGCACCAGCTTCGGGGGCCCGCAGGGGTTCGCGAGCGGGAAAGACATGTTGGGCAGTTTCTTTCCGGGGAGCATGGGATCTTGGGGAAGCAGTTTCGCGCAGAACGAGATGGGTGAACAGTGAAGAGCGTGGCTGAGGGCAAGTAGAGGGCACGTGAACCCCAACTTGGCTGTTCCAACGTGTACAGAACCTTGTGTTTTATGCTGTTTGCGTGTGATTGCTGCCTGCCCCCCTTTTCTGGGGTGCGTATTGAGCGCTAACATACCTTCAAGTTCACACCATGTATTCTTAAGCAAATTTCACCCACAATATGGTGGTGGTGCCGAGCATCTTGCACCCTTCTCAGACTTTATCTTGCGAGCGAGAAGCAGCGCTATTTATGCGTTAAAGTCAAAGTCATCTATGAACCTGAAGTAGAAGAGGAAAGCATCCTGTTGCCGACTACAAACATGTATATATACAACCGCGGCCCTTTGTGCCCCAACGTCCGAATGTGATGGTCACAAGGACCACTCGGACGTTTTGGAAGAAACCACGGGACAGGTCGGTTCAACGCTATAGATGGTAAATGATGGTACAATTCCGAGACGCCTAGACCAGCGGTGGGGGCTGTATGCCAACTAGTCCGAACTCGACGACTTCAGCCGCAAAGGGTCGATTGGGCCGGCGCCATGATTCCCAACTCTGCCTCCAGAATCACCAGCGATTTCAACCTCCAGCGATTTCAACGGATGTTACACCCTTGCTTCTGGCTAGTTTTGAACACACACCTGGTGCTTTTGGGGAAATGACTGTCATGCCGCCCCCAGCTGGTGCGGACGAGTCACAGCATGCGGACATCATAGCTCCCAAGCTGCTCCAGTCGCTCCTCAGTGGAGCAGCGCTCCGGTGGAGTCTTCGGTGGTTGACCAACAGCGACGGAGCCGACGGAGCCATGAAACGATTCCGTGGGTTGGCGCAGTGTGAGTCCCCTGAAACCAATGGAATGGTCAAATGGAGTTTTTCCCCCCACCCACCTGAGGATTTCAGTGTAGACAGTAATTTCAATGTATTCAAAAACACAACCTCTCGTCTATGGACGTGGGTTCCCCACTTGCCCAATTCCATCTCCAAGTGCGTTCTACACCATTTCGACCATCCCTTAGGACATCTTTTTTCGGACATAAAAAATGTGCATCTCCAAAAAATGGCCGCCAAACCTCTGGGAAGATAGGTGATGGTATATACAGCTTGGGAGTCCACATTTTTGGAGAAGCACGGATTCGGTCTGAAGCAAATGGATTCGGTTTCGATCAAGAATTCCTGCTCCGTCTTGCACTTCTCCCAGCCTTTGGACAGAATCCGCAAGAGCAGCAGCAAGGTCCTGGAGGCGGCGTTCGGAACGGACCCTCCCAGCACCTGTGCTTTTGTCGTTCGGTGGGCCACTGAATACGCATGGATTTTTCAGCGGATCTGAAGATATAGGAGCAAGGACGCTATTAGGTGGAGGCCATCGCAAGTTAGGTTGGAGGCCATAGGAGCAAGAACGCTACTAGGAACAAAGGGCCCCTTTAATCAGCCTTTGCGGCTGTAGAACACGACACCCTGCACTATGCAAAGAAACATGTTTTTTGCTGGAAATGACCTAATGTGCCCATACATCCTCGACCGTCCGACACTCCAGTGTATGTTAATATGGAGACCGGGAGACCCCCAACAAATAGGTTTGGTCTATTTCCCTTCTTCTAGGGGTCGAACCGGGAGGTCTCCCTATCCCATACAATGTGTGGGCCGGCCGTCCTGGACTCAGGCATGTTGCCCAGGTTGCTGCAGCGCTTTCCCAGTGCTGGGTAGCCTAGCTTCTCAAGAATGATCGCGGCAAAGAACACCAAGAACACACTGCCACAGATGACCTCGATTCGGCTTGTTTGCCGTCCTTCCTCATTCCTCCCACATCCGAGCTTTGGACTCAGTGGCAACCTGTAACCTGCCTGTCTCAAGAGCAACTGGTGGAGTTTTTGGGTAAGAACCTTCTGTCACGGTTTGTATGCACTTTGAGGTTGCTAACCAGGTATTCTGCTATTTCCGTAACTCGGAAGTTTCTCCTTTGGGTTTCCGGAATTTACCCTGCTTGGTTTTCAACCCTCCAGGAGGCGTCAAACACCCATGTTCACGGGAGAGGAATGTGCAATCTCAGTGTATCTGTCATGCCTTGATGTTCTATTTTTCTATTCGCAATGCTGTTCTATGTTTCTTGAATTGCGTTCTTCTCGTCCTGCATTTCTTCCTGTATGTGTTTTTGTCCTTCCTTCCTTCCTTCCTTCCTTGCTTCCTTCCTTCCTTCCTTCCTTCCTTCTTTCCTTTCTTCCGTCCTTAGCATTTGCAAATCCATCTATCTGTCTGTTTTCGTTTTCATCTATCCCTCTTTTTTCCTATGTTTTCTCCGTTCTGTCCTTTAATGTGTTATTTCCTTTTGTAGTTGATGTTTGTTTGTTCTTTCTAGCTATTTGGTTCTCTTTGGTTGCCTTTCTAATTTGTATCAGTTTTTTGCTTCGTTTCCGCCTGTTCTTTCCTATTTTAAGTTTTTGTGTCGCTGATCTCTTTATCTGCTTCCCTTTTTGCTATATATATATATAGATTTTTTCAAATCTCTCTTCCTATATTTTTTGTCTATCCCTCCTTTCCATTTGCGATTGTTAATTTTGTTTGCTCTTTTGTATTGTTCAACTTCGTGCAAGTCCCAGCGGCAAAGAACACGATGCACACGATTGCACCCAGAACCTCCAGAAAGGGAGTCGCCTCAGCGTCCTTCTGAATGCTACCCAAGCCAATGCCCAGCAAGGTCACCAAAATGCAATTCACCACCTCACGAAAAATGTGAGGCATGCCTGAGGTCTCTGCCTCATGTCAGTGCGTCTGCAACCGTTAATGAACAAAGAATGGGGTGGTACAGGTGTCTCTCTGTATGTATGTATGTATGTATGTATGTATGTATGTATGTATGTATGTATGTA
>CAXAMN010021473.1:2358553-2384956 GCA_963970005.1 Durusdinium trenchii | reverse complement strand
CTTCTAGGTTGGAGGCCATCGCTTCTAGGTTGGAGGCCATCGCTTCTAGGTTGGAGGACATCGCATCTAGGTTGCAGGCCGTCGCTATTACGTAGGAGGCCGTCGCTTCTACGTTGGAGGCCGCTGTTAGGTTGGAGGCCATCGCCAGTAGGTTGGAGGCCATCGCTTCTAGGTTGGAGGCCATCGCTTCTAGGTTGGAGGCCGTCGCTTCTAGGTTGGAGGACGTCGCTTCTAGGTTGGAGGCACTATTAAGGTTGGAGGCCATCGCCAGTAGGTTGGAGGCCATCGCTTCTAGGTTGGAGGCCATCGCTTCTAGGTTGGCGGCGATCGCTACTAGGTTCGAGGCCATTGCTAGTAGGTTGGAGGCCGTCGCTAGTAGGTTTGAGGCCATCACTATTGGGTCGGAGCCCATAGCTATTAGGATGGAGGCCGTGGCTATTACAGTAGGTTGGAATAGGTTGGAGGCCATTGCTATTGCGTATAGAACTCGAATCACAGCCCAAATGAACGAAGGTCTAAAGTTCTCCTGGCATTGAGAACTTCTGTCTCATGAGTCGACTGGCCGGCAGGTCCCCCCCACCACACCATCTGATGGGCCGCCCCATCCGGTCGTCTTGGTGCTAATCCGGTGCTAGCGCTCGGCTTGCCATTTGGTGCCATATCATGCCATTTCACCAAAAGGATGACCAGCGTATGCCAGCATGATGTTGTGTGAAAAGTATCGCCAGGAGAACGTCTACAGTGTACACCCACCTTCCATGTGTCGAAGCATGTTAGAAAAAAACAAAAGGGAGCTCACATGACAACAGCAGCAGCTGCTGCTCAGTCAAGAACCAGTGCATACATCCTCGAAAAATGTGCTGAAAAAGTTTACGAACAACAAGCGCCAACAGTATGAGAGTTTTTCACAGCTGTGGCAAAATCATCCCGGGTTCGGTGACTGGAAACGTTTCGACCCCACCTACTACCATGTGTGTTTGAGTAGTTTCTTCCACAACATGTGTGCCTGGGACCTACAGATTAACCCCGCAAAGGTGCACGCGATCTGTTTGGATCCGGACTTTCCAGATGTGTAGCACCCACGAATGCTGTTCACTGTCTTAATACACTGTCCACTCACGAATGCTGTTGACTTTATGTCGTTCTATGAAAGCAAAAGCCGATGATTTTTGAACGGTGGCTCCCCCCGGTGTCCCTTGCGGTGTCCCTTTAAGGGCGCCGCTGGTCCAGCAGAAGATCCCGCTGAACTGCAGGACACTCTCTTCACCGTCGGGGTGGGCATAGCACATGAGCGGAGAGAAGCCCACGTTGGCCATGGTCACGAAGGTCGTCTGGCAAAACATGCCCACCTGACGGTGGTAGAAAAGCATTGAGCCATGAGATGTTTCTGTCAGACTGGAGGATTGTCCTTTTGACACCGGAGCTGCGGAGCTGCTTTTTTGCGAAGGCACGAAGTCTTCTCAGAAAGGAGTTTTTGCGGCTTGAAGGGCAGCAATGGCTGACAAGAATCAGGTTTCTCAAACCCTGCAACAGGCCATTTGCATCAGTTCACAAGTAGCCCGAGAATTCTGCTCTTGGGTTGGAGGCCATCGCTTCTAGGTTGGAGGCCATCGCTAGTAGGTTGGAGGCCATCGCTACTAGGGTGGAGGCCATCGCTAGTAGGTTGGAGGCCATCGCCAGTAGGTTGGAGTGTTTTGCTTCGATCTATCCCCAACCAGGCTGTTACTCAGCGTGACCACTTTGCTGGGATACCAGGTATTCCTAGATATGTCAATTTAGTCATGGGTGGTGTTGTTTCGCTGCTGTTTGTTCATGCTACTTGTTGTTGGCGTTGCGGCGTTGTGGTCGTGGCTGCTCTTGCTTCTGCTGGCAGTTGTGGTTGGTGGTGGTTCCTGTTGTTGTTAACGCCCTGGTCCTGGTTGGTGGCGTTGGTGCCACTGATTCTGTTGCTGTTCTTGGTGCTGTTGGAGTTGCTCTTGTTCTCATGGAGTTGCTCTTGTTCTCATTCTGACTGCCGTCCAATCCGTTGTTGTCCTCATCCATCGTGGTGGGTTTCCTTACACACCAAGCAACCCAGATTGACGGATACTTGATCGATGACATGACTCCCAGAACTTCCGTGTTGACTCGTTTTCAACTCTGGAAGTCATAATCTTCCACCACGACCAGGCCAAGTCATTAAGGTCATGACTGGACTCTCGACATGTGCTTGAAACCCAAGTCAAGATCTCTTCTTCAGAACATCGGCACCTCTACCCCCCTCGCAGACTGACATGGAACCTGAGAATTGACCAGTGGTTTCGACCCTTTTCCGAATACCAACCCAGCGGTTTTTTGCGGGGTCCCATATGCTTCGATGTTACATGTCAATCTGCAGTACCGCCGCATGTTCCCATTTATCTAATGGTCGGAGCGTTCGCATGCGAGCGTTCGCCTGGTCCAGACAAGCGATTTGCAACGAACTCGGTGTGTGATTTTAAAACGGCAAACAAATGCAAGCCATGCGAGTTTGTTGATGTGTCCATGTTTTGACTCTTCTCCCTTCAAGCCACCATTGCACAGGTACCATGCCAGGTCCATCGCAACTGGTAGTCCCAAAAAAGTCCTCTCCCCAAAGAGCCGGCTGAAGAGAGACATCACCTCAGCCGGATGCGTTCCGAGAGTCACCTCAGCCTCACCAGGACCTGCCGACCGGCCAGCTCGATCTTGGAGAAGAGGTCACACAAAGAGATGAAGAGGGAGGAGGGAGGAGGGAGGAGGGAGGGAGGAGGGAGAGAGAGAGAGAGATGCTTCCAGCTGAAACAAATATTTAGCATCATCTTTGCACGTACTTTCTCTGTGGCAGGGTTCATGGGTGAAAAAGTCCAACAAATGTGCTGCGGCGATCAATGAACAGAAGCTGTGTGCTCCTGAGAAGGGGGTGGGAAAGGACCTTCCTCCTCAAGGTTGTTTGTTGAATGAATGGTGTTATGTCTTGGCCTCCAAAAGCCTTCCCTTGCCAAAAACAACCCTTGAAAGGGTGTCTGGGCCAACACTGCTGGCTTCACCAATTGAGAATCATTTAACAGTGACAAAGAAGCAGAACAGCACAGTCGATGCGACATGTGGGGTGGATATCCTGGTTACACTTATCTTTCAGCCACCAATGTGCTAGGAAATGCCGGAATGGACTGCAGCACTAGCTGGAACCAAGGCAGATTGTAGGGATAGCTCTCATTGGTCTTGTCAATGCACCTATTCTTTTGATTCATACAAGTTCTGTATGTACTCTCACTGCACTGCATTTGTTGACACCGCATCCTGAGCCAGTTCACCACAATGACTATGATCACAAGGGGGAAGGTCGCGGCATGCCAAAAGTAGCGTTGTCCTGTGCTCGTTGCAAAACAGCCCACACCAAGTGTCTCCAGATTCCTTGGGAAGAACAAGCCAAGCGATCGAGAAGGTTTCCGAGAAACACATGTGCTAAGCCAACTGCATTGGGGCCAACTCTGCAGTGCTAGTACCTTCCAAACAGTATCGAGGGGTCATGAAGGCCCGTGCCTCATAGTTTTACGACCTGAATCAAACTTCTTCATGTACGAGACCGCAACACAAAGTGATTACGTGGCAAAGCAAGCGTGCAAACTGGTGCGTACACAAAGTTCTGGCTTGCAAGTTGCAAGGCCGTTCAACTACTATCAAGGTGGGCACAATACACGCAAAAACTCAAGCCCCCAACAGGTGTGTAGAAAAGCCTATATAATATATATATATACTGTTTTAGCTAGCTTGTTGTTTTTGTTAGCTTTTCGCAGTTTCCGTTTCCGCTTGCCTCTGCTGCCTCCCATGTTTCATGCCATCTCTTCTGGGAAAAAAGACCACCCCCAAAAACAAGCTATTAGTAGCAAGAAGCTCTTAATTAGTAGCAAGGTGCGCCTTACTCGTAGGGCATCGCTACGAGTCACCTCAAAGGGCATCGCTCGTCCACCTGACCTTTCGGACGCGACGAACGTCCCGGGGCGGCTCCGGAGGCTCCGTTGCACCCACCGGTTTCACCCGCCCCGCACCCGTGGTGTGGAACACCCGCCACCGGTTCACCCGGTTCCTCAGGTTCGGGTGTGCCAGGCGTCAGCGTGAAGATCTTCACCGAACTCGCCGTCTCGGTCATCAGGGCGGGCCATGCCGTGGGCGCTTGCGTGATCACCGACAGCTCCCTGACGTGGTACCGAGCTCCGGTGGACCCACCACGAAAAGCCGAAGAACACCTTGAGACCCTTCGTTCGACCCAACAGTTCTACACAATGAAAAGATCAAGTGCTTTTGTAAAACACACCAAGAGAAGGGGCCATACAAGACCAATTCAGCCATCCAAGCGTCTGCAAATAGTTCAGCACTTCTCCAGTCATGGAAGCTATCACGCTGGCCGGGAAGCCCTTTGCCACATAGGCGTGCTGCATGGGGTAGTAGCTGAGAAAGACCACGGGGGCGACAAACAGGGCACCGCCTAGGAAGTCAGGCGAAGGGGGGCGCAAAAACAACCAAAAGCTGCTGAGGTCCCCGCGCCCCCAAACCGAGTAAAACGCCCGGTTTGGGAGACCAACTCTGTGTAGACAGACGTCCAAGTCCAAACGATCGAAATGACAAATGACCATCTTCAAAAAACATATGTCTAACCCAGGTCATGCAAGCAAGCAATTCTTGCAACTGAGACGGGTCAAACAAGCGAGTCGCCGTGGATACTCTTTGAAGCCGCAACTGCGACAAAAGAACAATTCTCCAATACACCACGTGGTTTTCGTGTCTTTGGGAGGTCCCATGTGGTTCGAGGGGGTTTCCGTGTTCATGGAAAGAACTGCCAGAAAAGATCTTGTTGCATGTAAAGGTATCACAATACAACTTCAAATGATGAGCCTACGTGGAGTCTACTTATTACACCCTGGCACATTTGAATGAATGGGCATGAATGGGCATGCAGGAATCTCTAGCTTTTCTACAGAACAAGACATTAAATATTATACAGTATATATTATATACAGTATATCCCCCTTATATACTACTCCCAGTGGTCTGCCGTGTGCATTTGATAGAGGGACAAGTCAGGGGGATTATATACAGTACAGTATATGTTCTGCGAAGATTCCTAGAGTCTCTACACAATCTTCCGGAGTCACCCTGAGATCTGAGCGTACCATTCTTTGAAGCCGAGGCACAACTGATGGCAGCTGCGATCGCAGCTTGATTCTCGGAGCATTGGACACATGGCTCTTCATTCGACCGGGCGAAGGTCCCAACCTAGGAGCAGCTAGTGAGCAGCTAGTGCTTAGCTGTTTAGAATGCGAGTAAGCAGTGTCGTGTGCATCAACCTTTTTTGAAGAAACACACACAAAAAGAAACAAGATCGAAAGGCACGAGTGAAACCGCCAAATCAAAAATCACAAAGGAGAAATCCCACGACCTAATCGAAGGACACCAACTCCGTCCATGTCTCCAAGGTCATCGCGCGTGAGTCATGCGCGACACGTGGAAATCGACATGTTTTCGGACATTTCGTTTGTGCTGTTGTTCAATCTAGAACCCATTTGACCTCTGACTGTTATAGGGAAGACCATGTTCCAAAAGAGGTGTCACTCAGGTCCTAGGAATTTCGTTGAACCCTAAGTGGTCCCAAAAATCCTTGACAGGTCAACATCCGCCACCAGTCACATGAATGACTGGTCTTTTTTGATCATTTCATCTCCCGACCCCCTCGTTTTCGAAGCGAGGCCGGGCAACAGGACATTCCGAGCAGGTCCATCCCACACGGCCATTCATACATGTGCCAGGGCGTCCACCAGGGCAAGACTCTTGGCATCGATACACCTGTCTCAGACGTTGGTCCGACCCCAGCGGCATGCTGGTCCCCCCCGCGGGCGATGAAAGCACCACCGCGCCAAGCGCGGTAAGCGCCGCTGCGATCTGATTGGCTGAAATAACTTTGAATGCGCAACTTGGTGATGAAAACACAATCCCAAGAACAACAGCCGGCTTCGGAAGAGGCCACTAAAGGTCTCCTCTCATTACAAAGCAGTTCTGACCCCTGACAAGTGTCCAGTGTCCACGTGCCTATAAATCACCCAAGCAAAACGAGCGTCGACGGTGGGTCGAGCTCCACTCTTCCCTCCGTTCTCGACTGCCCTGTGGCCTTCAAGGGTCGCTCCGGAGCACTATTGAAGCTCGGCTGCAAGACCGGTGGGTCCTGACCTTCGGTGACATTCTCCTGCCCAAGCAAGAGTGCCACAGTGCTCCCTTTCGGACCTCAAGTGGTTCTTCCACGGCACTCCATGTTTCAGCAGACAATGATGCGACGATGTCTGTGGCACGTGGGGGGTGGATGTCTTTACAGTATATGTTTTGATTGTGGCCATGAAATGTGAACAGGGTGAAACCACTAAAGGAATAAGTTGGTTAAAAAAAAAGTTCCTCTTGGAAGATCTTCAAAGCCTCCGATCTTCCATAGACATAGAAAGCTGTTTCAACAAGTCACATTGGAGTCCGGTGCTGCAGCTGAGGCAAAGCCCAGTGTCTTCGATGAGCCCCTGTTTGCACACGCAGTCCTGAAACAGCTGGCTGAAGAAGTCATAATATAATACCTCTCTAGAACTGTAGCAAGAGCTTCAAATGAATGGTTCCTCTATGTTCCTCTTCCAGTTTGGGATTGGTTCCAGCCATTTCAGAAAAGACTCGTCTTCTGATGTGCCGCCCTGGAAAAGCGTTGTTCTCTCGTTGCACCTGAGCCATGCGAAGGCTCAACTTGCGAATGCCTGCTTGCCAATGCCCTCAAGGGGTAGGAAGTTTCTCAGCCAACAGCTCCTGAAGTACTATTGACATCCAAGAAGATGCTGCCAGAAAGTAAGAACCCACATCCCTTACAGTGTGCGTTCTGAAGTTCCTCATGTCCCAAGTTCCATCCAACCCCCCCCGAACCGGCCGATCGGCCGGTTCGTTGCTCCGCGTCACGGCAGGGGAGTCCACATCAATTCCCAAGTCCGCCTTCAGAACTTTTTTCGGAATCGGACCACCTCCCAGGACTCCTCTCCCTTACACAGCTGGGGGCCATTCGTGCCAGCCTTCCTACATCCACGAATCGACACAACAACATGGATCCCGCATGGGAGGGCAAAAACAACGACAAATGTTGCATCTCTGAGAGGAGAAACAGTCTTGAAGAAAACGCGGGACTTTGAAAACGCAGGGCATGCGCCACAAGCAGTACATTCGGGTGTGATTCCCCAGTGTGTGTCCTCTTTGATGTTGATGCGTAGCTCCAGATGGAGTAAACCCCAGACATGACATGAAAGCACAGGTCAAAGAAACAGATCAAACAATGGAAATCTCTTGATTTTGAGACACACTTCCAACCAGTTTCACATCTGGCCGAGGTCTCACACTTATTACAAACATCTTTAACTGATCGCTGCAACTGATCGTTCCTTGAAGTGAGACATTGGGTCCTTCATCCGAGGCACGGAATGCAACTGATCATTCCTTTCGCATCCTGATATGTTCCAACTCCACATGGATCACACCTCTGCTTGCCCCATTGCAAGTTGTAGGTGCCTCGTGCTCGTGCCCATGGGCACCATGGGCACACGCAGCAGGGCCCGGGCCCCAAAAATGATGAACAAACGGACTATATAGTGGCTACTCTTCGTCAAGCACACACCATCTTGGAAGGGATTGCCACTTGAAAAGGGTCACAAGTGCAAAGGCAATCTCCAAATCAAAGGGCAAAGCTTTGAACTCTTGGCCAACTTTTCCAACAATTTCCGAAGCAACATGACATCCTGAAGTCGTTAGAAGACAGTCGGCCTGCAGGGCATGGGTCACAGGCTTCAGTGGCGCTAGAGCCTTGGTAGTAGCCGGGCGCACAGGGCACACAAAGGTAGGTTGCACCATCTGCGTCCTCAGCACCGGGGGTCTTCGAAGTGTCACGCTGTGGACGAGACACCGCGCTGGCCCTGACATGACCTGTATCGACTCCACTGCCTCTGCCTTCCAAACCGCATAGCATGTATGTAAAGGTGAAGCTATAGATAAAATATGATAAAATGATAACATCTCTTTCGCCCTCAAGTTCCTTCAAAGCCTCCACCAAATCAGTGTTGCATCTCTTCCAGCCCACACATCAACATCTACCCATCTACCAGTACCTAGTCGCTCAAGTCCCAACAAACGTCTTGTGCCAAAGTGTCCAGGAAAGCTTCTGAGAATCTGCCTGGTGGACAGACTTCACCTCGGGGTTGACGCGGTCTCTCGAACGCGGGGTTCGCGAACCGCGGACCTGGACCTGACCTGGGACCATCGACCTCGTTGACCGGTGGCCTGTGACCCTTGACGCAAAAAGGAGAGGTGACACAG
This sequence comes from Durusdinium trenchii, assembly GCA_963970005.1. NCBI lineage: Eukaryota > Dinophyceae > Suessiales > Symbiodiniaceae > Durusdinium > Durusdinium trenchii. The sequence goes on along the minus strand of CAXAMN010021473.1, from coordinate 2,376,577 downwards.
TTTGGACCTTCAAACCTGTCACTTCGGAGATGTCTCACCTCGCTACATCACATGTACCTTGTCTGGCCTCCGAGTTGTCTGGCAAACAGCTCTACAAAACGACAGAAACATACACATCATACACATGTTACATGTTGGGCTTGCTTTGTGAGACCCAACTTCCGGTTTAAGCACAACTCGCAGCCAGAATTTGCCAAGCTACAGTCGGTCGCAGTGGAGCGCGAAGTCAAGAAGGTACCGGTACTGTCCACCATCCCGAAACCCAAAAAGCAGTTGGAACTCACCGGTATCCTGGGTCGAGAAGTACGAGCAGCCACTAGAAGAAACTCCCTCCGGTCGGTGGCAGTGCGAGCAAAGATATTGACTAGACTAGACTATGTATGTCTATAATATATTATTATGTTATATTGTTATATAGTGTTTTGACTAGGGACTCTGGGTCTAGTCTCTTACTTCGTTAAGATCCCTAATCCCTGGCTCTAGCATGTTAGGCTTCCCCATAAAACTGTCTTCTAGAAATCTGCACCAACCTGAGTCGTTAGTCGTTGGTGCACGGCGTTGATTGCAGTTCTCCAAACACGGGCGCCGTTGGTATCTTTTGCCGTGTGATTTCAAAACTATATGATGTGCAGTCATCTTTCATGCGCAGTCATGGCATAGAAGTGCTTGTCTGGGTCTTTCTGACCACGAGGGACAAGAGTTTGTCTCAAGTCTGGAGACGAGGCGACTATCATCCGCGCTCATCCGTGGTAGGGAAACTAGACTGAAGCCACCTGGTTGAGAGCCCCATTTGAGACATCCCCATGCTTGAGAATCACCCCACTTGCAGGAGTAGTCATCTTCGTTGCTCTATAGAGTTGCCCACTGTTGCTCCGGCGGCCTCCACTGGGGTGCTATTGTTGAGATTGATCATCTTGAAACTATATAACTGTCTTGTGGATAACGTCATGCGTCATGCGCTGGGTGGTTGAATTATGTTTAAAACGGCCCAAATTGGGCCATCCCGGCCATCCCCCAACATCTCGCATAGATCCAGAAATGCTGCTCATCACTTTTCCGACCTGACCTGAGGTGCTGTAGCCCTTACAATATTCCCTGACCAACACATCCGCATCGAATCCCATGACCTATCATGATCGTATATTTAACTATATTTATGCATCGTTCTTATAACTGCTCGGGGTAACCGTGGCGGCCAGACTTTTCCCTCTTCCCTCAAAGGATCCAGGCCATCCAACGCTGGCGGTTCTCCTTAATCCAGTCGCAGGCCACCTGCTGTCCGCTGCGTTTAGCCTTTCGTCTCTGAAACTCGTGCAATTACTGGACCGTGTGTCTCATACCGGGTTTGGTATGAGTGATGCTGCTGATATATGAGAGTGATGAAGAAAAATAAATGGTGTAGCAGTTGCTTCAAATAATTCCAGAAATACCTGACCTTCTGAACTGGGTTGGTATCAAACATCCCATTAAACAACAAAAAGCATTCTGCCAGCATCATTCATCTCTAGCGGGGCGCTGCGCGAGCGGGGCAGGGCGAGCCAAACAAGGCATGTTCAACTGCCAGACACGTCGCCAAACGTCGGCATGCACCACCTTTCAACATGGACATCTTCACTTCTGGGAACGGCAGAAGTGTTTTCCAGCTGAAGAAGGGGGAAGAGAAGGAGTTCATGCTGTAGATGTTCTCTAAGAAGCTGTAGATTCATTTCTTCCAACTTACAAGAGGCTGTGTCATCGAAATGTCGAAGTGGCATCGTTCCCCAAATTCTCCATGGTCGCTTGTTGATAGGACTGCCACTCTCCGAGTGCCAATGCTCATGGTTCGAAGGGGATGGCGTTCGCAATCTCGCGAACATGGACGACGACTCCGCGTGTTTCTGGAGCGAAAACACCGAGTGAAGAGTTCGCACTGGAGGGGCTCAAACAGTTCGGACCATCAACGCGCGCCTCCTGGAAGGAGCTGGATCGAGTGGCCAAGAGAAGCTCCTGGGTCTCATCTAAGTTGAAGGACATTCGCGCCACAAATTCTTCCACCATGGGAGCCTGAAAGAAGGCGCGACTTCACCGGTCAGATACCAACAGGTGGTCGATCGGTCTCGGGTCTTTCTGACCGACCTCGGCCATGGGGGTCATTCCGCATGGCCCCCGCGAGATTGGGATTCGCAGAAGAGCTTCCATTTGGATTCGCTCTACACTGTAGGTGCTGTGCTTCTTTTGTTGTAGGTTGCCAATGGCTGTATACTCCTCCCACGAACAGTGTTGTCAACCAACAGGAATTGGAAAAGGGCAACGGTAATGGTCATTGCCTCGATTGCAAATATGGCTTCTAAACAGCCAAGTGCTCTCCCATTGGACCAAAATCAAAGAAATGGAAACGTGTGAGTCTGGGAGTTGCAAGAATAAAACTTGTAAAGATGTATGAAATACTGTCATCTACATTGTCGAGTTGAAATTAGCTTGAAAACAAAAGGCTCTACTCTACTGGAAGTTGACAAAAGGGTCAACTTCAGTCCAGTCACAAATCCTGCCTTCAGCTTCAAGTTGCTGCTGGCGGCCTTGTTCACATAAGCCTTACCTCGGCAGCGAGAAACCCTTCCAGACCTGGTGGATCCCCGCTCCTGCTCCAAGCACGACTGGGGATTCCCTCAACCCGTGACGCAATCCGAGTCAATCCGTTGGCGACATGGATTGGACCACGACTGGGGATCCTTTCTTTCAATCACGATCACATCTTCACCGTATAGTAAAGGCACCTACTTTGTTGGAAGCGACACCTGCAGTCACCTTGATGATTGGATCCTTAGCTTTCGCCAAGCTGCTGATGGCAGTTCTCTCATTTCCCTGAGCCCACTCGAAGGCATTGTACTCAGGGAAAATGATAGGACCTTGGCCGCCAATGATTGAGACTCTCGCTGCAAAACGGATGGAATTCCCGAAACACCGGAAACCCACGCAACACCCAGACGGACGGAACACCCTCCGGGTCCCGAACACCCACACGTCTCCAGATCCGTCGCCAGGAGACTGGGCTTCAAATGCACGAAACCCGATTCGGGAATCCACCAGTAGAAAATGGACTTCACGTCGCTGCCAATCTGGACCCATTCCTTGAAGATCACGACATCGCACGACATCTGAAAAAGGATCCGTGAGACTGTTCGGTGTTGAGATCATTGAAAACATCCAAATAGATGCACTTTGTGAATTGGGTGTAGGCTGTAGGTGGATTGGGCACAAGGTATGTGGGCAAAGTATTGGGTGTAGAAAAAATCACTGAGCCAAGCTAAGACACTGAGCTGTCTCTAGCCACACCAACCGCACAAGGCATGCCATATTCTGTGCACCACTGCATGATGGATTGTAGCTTCCAACCAGACCCTGCAGTAATGACAGGAATACCTCAGTTCGAGCCACTCCCGATCCTGCTGGTCTATCCTCTTCTTGGCTCCCCCCCAAGTGTTGACCAGCCGGACCCGGACCTGAGGTCACTGCTTGGCCAACTGCTACCTACAACAGCATCATCGACATGCTCCTGATTGGAATCACCCTGGAGGTGCTCACGTGAATTGACCTGATTGATTCAGCCTGGACTCAAAAGGGTCGAAAGGGTGGACTCAAAAGGTTAGATAGGTCGAGGACAGGACACTCATATGACTCATATGGGGGTGTATATGGTGACTTCATCGCCCACGCGATGAACTCGTCAAAACGAAGAGTGGATCTTTCCTGGACAAATCAGTCGACTGCCAGTTCACCTAGGGAGCGATTCACTCTTGCATGGGGGGCTCGGACCGAGCATCAAGACCGGTCGGACCGAGCAATGAACATCTTACGTCGACTGAGGCACATGTGGATGAGGCGCTCCGACAACTGGGTGCCAACCACCAGAAGCCATCGTCACAACGTCCGATGTGTCCACCATTTACAGCCAGTAATCCTTCCCTGTCACCCGTCCAATGGAGATAGTTGGCCATGAAGGCCTCAGTCATTCCCAGAGAGAGAGAGAGAGAGAAAAAACTCAGTCATTCCTGTCTTTGAAGACTGCAAAAAAAGAACAACCTTCTGTAAGATGAGTCTCCAGATCAAGCAAATTGGTTTGATTGCAAGGCTTCAGAGAAGAACGATTGATGAGAGAAATCTCATCAAAATACCTCAACACGCAGCACAGTGGCTCAAAAAAAGAATGTCCTTGCCTGCAAATACTGGTCAAAAGTAACATCTCCCACTCTTCAAAATGTCCAGGTATTGACGAATCCGTTGCAAGCGCCAACCCACATATGGGTGTTTTTTTTCCTTTCATCCATCAACAGTCAACAGTGTGTGAAATATCAAACACCTTGTGTCGCTGCAGCCTTTTTGTAGCTATCTGATCGCCTACACCAACATAATATCACTTTCGTGTAGGTTAGGACCTCGGCCGAGACATTGATATATATATATATATATATGTTGCTTGAACAAACAACATAAAACAACTACATTTGACAAATCATCTGGGGTAGACTGTTTTGCGGGTACGTACTCACATATACCTCTCATCTCCTTACAGAGTCAATCACAACTAGTACTGTACCAATTCGATGGCGATGCCTTCCAGTACATGTGTTGCCCTCCTCCGACACGCCTTTTTTTTCGGAAAACGTTTTGCTGGTTGACCGTTTGGGATCGTGATGTGTCGTGTTGTAGCTCTCGTAGAAGACCAAGGATAGACCTTCTCTATCCGACGCCTCATCGCGATCTCTTTTGCTCACAAAGATCGACTCCTGGCGCGGAAGGCGCGGAAGGGGATCTGTCTCACGTCACCGAGTCGAAGGAGAAAGCGAAGCGACGTTCGGATCAGCGATTTCAGACGGAAAAAAACCAGGGTAGAGGCGAACGAAGGAGCGAACGAGGCGTTCAATTGAGACTTCGATAGACTTCGAGATCGGAAGTTCGTCGTTTGCGGCAGGAAGCCTTTCCCTTCGTAAGCCTTTCATCAGCTCCTGGCCATCAAAGCCCATGCTCCCCAAATCCACCGGCGCAAGGTGAGGGTAACGCGTCGTCAAAGCCTTCAGGACCTTGCAAAAACGAAGTTTCATGGGAGCATGAAGAACTTGAACAAGAGGAAGAAGGCCCAGGTATGTATAATATGTCTACAATGTTCTACGTGACTTCAGCTGAAAACAGAAGCCGTGCTAATGCAGCGCTCGCCCGCTGTTCCTCTGAATCATCCAAAATCGGCTCTTTCCAACATGGATAGCGCACTCCTCTGCAGGCTTTGTGCCCAAACAACCTTCGGACTCATTGAAAACTCCACCCACCTTGCACAGTTATTGTTTACTTCGCGGAGACAACTTCTAGCGAAGCCCGGCTGGCCAGGAGTTCTTGTGGCAGCTGGAGGACCAGACTAAGAGATGCTGAGAGGCCTTCCAACATGAGACGGTCCAGGCTTCCCTCGAAGCGGGCAACCTGCCGACGATTGAAGATGATGAGGCCTCGCTGGAACTTCTTGGAGAAGAGGAGATGGATGGGGTGATTTTGCGGGGTGGCAAGGACTCAACATCCTTTGGTGGGGTGATCCAGGAAGAATTTCATGAGCGTGATCATCGACTCCACAAACCAGATCCTTAACAAGTGGGTGGTCGGCGGACTGAAGCGAGGATCAAGAATCTGAATGGACCAAGGAATCAACCTGGACTGGTTAAGGAGCCACTGAAGCCACTGAGGGCCGAGAAGAAAATGACCAGTGTGAACGAAGGAAGACTGAAGGATCATCGTTTCGGGGACTTTCCTGAAGGTGATAAGGGAAAGGGCTGGCTCGGCCAAATGTGGGCCGAGATGTACGGGAAATGGGCATGGTGGCTTGGCACGTTTAGATCGCGAGACCTGCTCCAAGAGGATGTTGCAGGTGAGGTCGTGGACTAGGTCGTGGAGGGTGACTTGGAGCGCCTTGGCTCGAGACAAGTTGGCGTATGACTCCACAGGCTAGGCCATGGCAAGTTGGGTTGGCTGGAGAGTTTCCTGCTGGCTGCGAGGTGATGAAAGTGATCGGAGAATAAGTTTAATGCTGTCGAGGAAATGGGATGAGAATAGATGGGGAACTGGCTCTGGACGCCAGAACAGACTTTTCGAGGAAACAGATGGAGACAGGCACCGCTTGAAATAGTTCCTATTTCCTGCAGGGCGACGAGCACTCTTGGGAGGAGGTGAAGGACACCCATGGTTGAAGGAGGCGATAGGCAAAGACCGCATACGGGGAAGTGGTTTGCAGCTGATCTCTTGCAGCGGCCAAAATTCAACAATGATGCACGCGCGACTGGTGTGCGGGCTGACGTTATTGCCTGCCTCGCGCGATAATCGGATAATCGCGATGTGAGTTCAGCCTGGGTCATCGGGGGGGAGGTGATCAAAAGGCCAGACATGAGTGGTCCGGCATGAACAAGCGTCGTTGCTCTGGCTCTTTTTGTGATAGACGTACAAATTGGAAGCCGCACGGCATGTATTGAAACATTATTTTGGCACCCTTTCTGGCATATCTTCTGATATTCTTTATCGAAATTTTCTATTTTCTAACATGTTTCTGGCATATCTTCTGACATTATTTTGGCATTTCTTCTGACACCCTTCTATCTGGCATATCATCTTCTAACATTTTCTGGCATATCTTCTGACATTCTTTCTGGCATGTCTTCGGACACCACTTCTGACACCCTTCTCTCTGGCATATCTTCTGACATTCTTCTATCTGGCATATCTTCTGACATTCTTTCTGGCATCTCTTCTGACATTCTATCTGACATATCTGCTGACATTCTTTCTGACATTCGTTCTGGCATATCTTCTGGCATTCCTTCTAGCATTTTCTCGCATATCTTTTGACATTCATTCTGACATTCTATCTAACATATATTCTGCATATCTTCTGACATTCTTTCCGGCGTTCTATCTGGCATATCTTCTGACTGGCGGTTCAGGTCCGGCGGGGAAAACTGCCAGCCGAAGCTCGCGGTTGAGGTCCGGCGGGGAACACTGCCACGCGACCCTCATGGTTGAGGCCCGGCATGGAACAATGCCACGCGACACTTGCAGTTAAGGTCCGGCGGGGAACACTGCCACGCGACGCAGTTGAGGTCCGGCGGAGGAAAAATGTGTCAGGGGGTCTGACCATCCTGCAGTGACTGCAGTGACATCACTTAACCGTTGCAAAGGCTGGCAAATGTTGCTTTAACTACAATTAGGGCCCATGGGGAAGTGAAAGTACAACAGCAGGAGTTGATCAAACTCAGTATCCCGTGATTGCGGTAGCTTCGTTGAGTGCGGTCCCACAATCATGCCGCGCTCCCTTGCGGATTACCACCAAAAGGTGACCAATGGTTCCAAGCGTTACACACACACAGACACGCCCCCAACGTGTCTGGAGGCAAAAACTGCCTTTGCAAGACCGAAAGGTCACCTCTGATTCCAAGGTGTACACACACATGCCTTTGACGAGGGGAGGGGAAAGATATTTTAGGGGTTCTGCTGATGTGCACATGTGCGCGCAAAAGGGACCAGAAAAGAGGACACAACAAGACTGAGGTATGTGGTTGCTATGAAAGGGAAACCAAGTGCACAGGGGACAACCGATGAGCCAAACCTCATTATCAAGACCTGGGCCACCTGTAACCTATTTAACATGCAAAAGTGCACGTATGCACTCAGGGCCGGACCGATGTGCACACAAAAGAAAGGAAGGAGTGAATGACCAGACCTGAAGGCAGAAAAGACATGAAACGAAAGAGGAAAAGAGAGGTGCGTGGAGGGGAAAAAATGAGAGGGGAAGCAAATGAGAGGGCCGAAATTAAATAGAGCGAGCCCAGGTGGACCTCGCCTCGTTTGTGTAGGCTTCGGGCACACCCTGGCATAAAGCCAGACACACTCAGGAAATTAGACGCACGAATTGGAAGCCTCATGCCACACGCAAGCCTGGGTCAAAAATGCCTAAGTAAAGTGTGTCAGGGGGTCTGACCATCCTGCAGTGACTGCAGTGACATAACTTAACCGTGGCAAAGGCTGGCAAATATTGCTTTAACTACAAGAACCCCATGAGGTACAACAGCAGGTACGCCGAGTTGATCAGACTCGGCCGCGCTCCCTTGCAGACTAACACCAAAGGGTGACCTATGATTCCAAGGTGTACACACACACACACGTGAAAACTCATGAAAAACCTGTGAGCGCACTCCACTGCATGATGAAACAGAGTTCGCTCTCATCCTCCAATGAAACGCCAAGCGACACTGGCATAGGAGTAGATCCAGGAATCAACCATAATGTGAATCCTCGTCTCTTGCCTTAGTTCTGAGTCACCAAATCCTTCATGGCGAATGGCCAGGAGTCACGCTGCGAAAAAGGCTCGAGTCGTTGGGTGGGTCGCTCTTCTGTGCGGATCTTTCTCTAGAGAAAGTCTGAGATCATCTTTTGGGGGGGCCGGATTGTACGTACGTAAACGCGCGCGCGCAACGGGGTTTGACCCCAGCAGAATCGGATTTTACCACACGTCTGATATGGTCTCGTGCGCAAGGGCGGGCTTGCCCAACTTCACAACATCCTCGTCATCGTTTTAGTATCGTTGTCATAGAATTGAGGCATCTTTTTCACATCATTGTCATTGGATTCAGAACATGTTCGTCGGCTCCACAACATTGTCATCGACTTCACAACATGGTCATCGACTTCACAACATTGTTGTCGGCTCCACACCATTGTCATCAACTTCACAACATTGTCAATGACATCATGTTTCTCGCCGTTCATGGTCTACCAGTATCAGCACCATCTCAACGTGATGATGTAGTCAGTTGATTTACCACACCCAGCTGAAAGTCACCTAGACATACCTAGACCAGTTATCTGCCACCTAGACCTACCTAGACCAGGTCTCATGGTTGTGAAAGCCTTTCGGGATCCGTCTCGGGCGTGTACAGAGAGTGAGTCGATTCTGTTGGGTGCCACCCCCGAGACGGACCTCGAAGCTGATAGCAGCTAGCAATTGGCTCTTCAGCTGAAACATGCTGAAACCATACCGTGCATGGGTCAAAAGGACATCATGTGGCCGTTTATAGGGTGATTTGGAGGCTCGTGTACCTTGGTAATGCTTTTGTTATGAGGTAATGCTTTTGTTATGTTAGTCTGTAGGTTTCGCTGATTTCCAGTCTAATGTTTCTATCTTGAAGTCCCAGCAAGTGTTGATCTGCCAAATGAAGATCCAATTCGTTCGGAATCGAACAGGTTGCTCGGAATCCTGGTACGTTCATGTGTTGGGAAGGTTTGGGATCCACTGCATCCATGCCGTTGGCTCTTTTTTTTGCATCTAACATCATCTAGCATCAAAGCTCCAAGTCCACGCGCTTCGACCATTTTGTCACCTTGAAACTTCTGCATGTCATTGTCTTGGACCTACTCTGGGGCTCACACTCTGTGATCGCATCCTTTGGTTTTGATCTGAGTGGTTTGCGGATCGAAGACACAACAGTTTCGCAGACTTCTCGGTTGCGTTGCTGAACAAGTCGATCATGCTCTCATGTTACCAACAAGCAGACGGCGGGTATGGACCACTTGCGAGCTGAAGAAGAGCACGACACAAAGCATCAAATACTTTCATAAACAATCGGTTAGCATATTCCTTCAAGCCTGGGCCTATCTTCTGACACTGGACAATTTGACTTCTATCAAGGACGCTAGGAAAACCAGGGCATCGCGACTGGAACGGAGCAAGGAGGGGCTCCTGGCCGAACGGAGGAACGTTCGGACGCGACTTGAACGGAGGAGCTCTTCTCCCAGCAGATCCAACGGTGCTGGCACAGCCGATGGACGGGGAATGCGAGAGTCTCAGTCAAGAGGAAGGAGAGAAGCAGTGCCAGGCACATTCTGGATGAGAACCGGAATCAAAAATTGAATCAATTAGACCATGTAAAGAATTGTAAAGAACTGGCAACCAAACACCCAAACCACCAAAAAGGGATGAATTGTCTCAACTGCCTTGAACATTCTCTCCCTTCAAGTAAGGAGCAAAGAGTCCGCTACCAACGCACATCTTCTCCCGCAAAACTATCAGCTCTCACAGGCGCTTGGGACTGAAGATGGCAAGAAAATGAGGGACTATATAGATGGGACTAGTAGCTTGACCCTTTTCTCCAGTTGAGGATCCTTCTTGCGCATCTCATTACAGGTACAACTTGATACATCTTTCACTCGCACCTCGAAGCCATCGGTTCATTCACCCTGTTCCAAGGGGCTGGTCGCAACCTCTCTCTGTCTCGGAGCCCAATCCATTAAAGTCTCGACAGCCCCCAAGGGCATAAATGGAGTTGGAGGAAGAATCACCCACCACTGGGTGCTCTTCAGCATGATATCCCATGACCTGACCGCATGTGAGCGGAAAGAAGTGTCCAAAGAAACGCATGGAACTTGGCAGATGGGAACCTGCGGGGCGTCGTCCGCCGCTCCTTTCGTTGGGAAGTGGCGCTCCTTTGACCCGTCATTCGTCCATCTTGCCTCTTGGAGCAGGATCAAGGCCATTCGCGTAAAGAGGTGGGAGGAGTCCCAGGCGCAAATAAAGAGGCCTGGTGCCGGTCACCGATTCAACGCTGCTTGGTGCAGAAATGCACCCCCGTTGGCCCTCGCCTACTGGAAGATCTTGGCCATCATTGTCCTGCACAAGTTCTTGGAACTTGGAACAGGTCTTTCAGGTTTCTGCCGGCTTGGAACTGGTGCTGAAAAAGTATTTTTGAACCTCGCCTTCATCCACTGGCGCTGCTCTGGGGGGGATAGCATCTGGAAGGCAGGTCGGATTTGATGCCGCCAGTCCCAGGATGAATCCTACGCACCAGTGCTGCAATCGAAAGCGACTACATAGGCCAAATCTCATGAGCAGAACCTGGCGGACACGCGCGAAGTGCGGAAAAAAGGGCGACAAATCACGTCACATATTGTCACATGCATCATGCATCACAATGGGTCATCATATATCATCATGAATCATTGAATCATGCATCATCATGCAAGTTGTATGCTTGCGCCAAAAGCATCCAAAAGCTGATCCCCTGGAGAATGCACATGAGGACGCACGTCAAGTCAGCTCTGGAGATACCTACCCATAGCGAGATGAAACCCCACAGCACCCGCCACACCATCGGTGTTGGATAGTTTTGGTGAACGAAAATCGACCTGGGGGAGGGCAACCTACTTCAAGAATCTTCAAGACCGGGAAGAGGGTGGATTGTGATTTCGGAAACAGCACGTCTGGGAAAACGCACGTTCCCAGAACACTCACTGAGAGAACACTCTCAAGGGTCTGCACTTCGAAGATGGAGTGGATTGTTCCCTGAAAGATACGTAAGTAGGTTGATCTTCTAGCTCTGCCGCAAAACCCAAACAAGTCCCAAAGTCTTCCAAAATCATTCCGGCAGCCGAAAATGTCTTGCGGTCCCTGGCCCCAAGGCGTTTCAGTGAACGCCTAATTACATCTTGTGAGATGGGCAGCGCAAGACTGTGCTGTGGGTTCCTTCGATTTGGACACCAGAAGCCCACCAGCCTCGAGGTTCCATCCACACGGGCCCAACAAACCCGAACTGGACAGCCCCCGGAGCCAGCACTTTGCGTCAGGACAAGTGAAGGAACATGCAGGGTGCTTTCAGGCTCTCGGGTTGAAGTGTTCCTTTCGATAGCTTCAAATGCCATGAGGTCATGACGAGTCGGCCTCAGCCCCTAAAGCGGGCGTCCGATCGCTCCGTTCGTAGTAAGGCCATTCCTAGTTCATTGTTAGAACCTGAATTCACCAGCCAAATGCTTGTCCAACCTCGACGTATCGAACTGCTCCTGTGCTCCAAAGAAGGGCTTGGGCGGCAGAGCCTGGCGCGGCTCCGTGAACAACTCCTCTTCCGGCGATCATTCTATTGCGCCATCCGCAAGAAGAGACCAACACGTGTGGTTGCAGGCAAAACCCGTGCAAGTTTAGGGTATGTTACACATACATACATGATACTCTTTGGAAAAGTCTGTGTAAATGGAATTGATATCGTTGGAGGCGGGTTTAGTTTACCTATCCAGAGTCGCCAGTAGTTATTTCACTCTGAGATGCTACTAGTAGCTCCTGGCCTTACTACTAGGAGATACACTAAGAATTGCGTCACAAAGCCTGTTGGACTGTGCAAGGCCTGCCGCTCCACCCGCCTGTGCCCCAGCGTCTGGTGTTGGTGGAGCTGGGTTGGCGATGTCCCTCGAACAGTGGTCGAAGCTCAAAGACCTCTAGTAGCGTTCTTGTTACGTTTGTAGCAATGCCCCTTGTTGCTAGTAGCAAGAATGGCTCCATTCGTAGTAAGGCCAGGGGAGCCCCGTTCGTAGCGACGCCGAAGGGAAAACGAAAGCGTTGTTCGTTGACCGATGTCACCCTCGCCGGTGCGAGCTCAGCGCTGGCGCTGGCTCGTTTTGAAGAATCCAGTGGTTTAGACTCTAGAGTGGACCTTCTCTGAGCCGAGCGCCATTTCATGTGATTGCAGTCTATGTATGAATCCATCTAGTTTCGAGTGAAAGTCTGCAGGGCCGAGGGCTTTTGAGGGCTATGGATGAGAGCAGTCTTTGCATGGATATTTGCAATCGTCCCTTTGGTGGGGGCTGGGTACCAAGCTGCTAGGCTGCTATTCAGTGGCTCCTATGGCTCACTGCGTAGAAAACGGATGTGAACCCAAGCCGGCGGTTGGAGGTCGCAAGGGAACGGGAGGGGCCATCTGTCCATCTTGGATGAATCAGGACAAGTTCATACAATATCCCGGCCCGGCGAGGGGCCAATTTTGAGCACCCCGCTCTATATCTGCCCAGTCGTCATGAATGTGGTGTTTCCTCACCTGGAGAGGTGATGGCTGTGCTGCTCCAGGAAGGTGTGGCCCAGTGCTGGCGTGCCTGCACGAAGGGGGGGATTGTCAACTTCAATTGGCCCTGGTTGACCACCGATGAACAGACTAGACGACCTGGGAGGTCAACCAACAAGGGCCAACGGGGCTCTGGGTGCCCACAGAGCAGATTCCATCAGGAACTCTACTGACCGATTCAGCTGTGGGGCTTCCGAACCCCGTCCGTTTGGCTCTCATTTTTCAGGGCATCATGGAGCATGGCTTCGAGAATTTGCCTTCCAATCTTTCGGGCGGGAGGCCATCCCTACTAGGGTGGAGGCCATCAGAGTGGAGGCCATCGCCATTAGGTTGGCCACCCAAGACACGCGCTGAGCCTGCCAGTGCCAGAAGGGTGACCAGAGACTTCCTCAGGCTCAGCGATCGAGCAGATCGTGGAGCGACCGAAGAGTTGGGGAAGTCGGGTCAATCGACGTGGATCTGAAGCATGATCCGGCATCCGACGCTCTCGATGCAGGATGCAGGAAGTGGCAAGAAGCTTCGAAAACGACGTGCGAAGAACCAAGAAGTCTCACTCCTGTAAGCTTCTGGCTATAGAATTGTATCTTTTCGACCAAGAAGTGCGTCCTGCCCACAGGGGATTGTGGGTTCCTTCAGCCCGGGATTGTGAACGCCGTGAATGCAGGATGCATGGTCCCCTCTTCCACAAGGCCGCGGCTTTGGGGTCTTAAGCTCTCTTCTGGTTAGTACCCCACATTCTCAACACGCCTTGAAGATCTTGCGGACGGCAACCTCCCAAACCTGACACCTCCTCAACCTCACGTGGTTTTTGTTTCCTCCCACGAAACGCGGGCCCTGAAAAGAAACAGTGGACACCGGACACCATACGTTTCAAACCCGGAGCCTCTGTACTATACGATCCAAGGGACATTAGTCCGAGCGCGCCGCTCGAAGAAGTTTGGGCCGGCGCGGCTGCAGCAACTTCAAAGTCCTTTCTTGAACCCTAAAGTCCTTCGGGTAATTTGTATCAGGAGTGTCTAAGATTCGCAAACTGCTCTTTAGGGACCGCCTATGTGATTGAAAAAGGAACTCAAGAGTCTGTTGGGCTTCACAGGGGGAGTGTCTTGGGTGAAGATCTCTAAAGAAGCCACTCTTGCAGGCTTGAGAATAGAGCCACAAAGATCACAAAGTCACTTTGCAAGAATGGCCTAGTCGATTGACGTGTCGCTGGTGAACTGAGAAAGAACAAATGGTAAGTCAACGCATGGCCACGGATAGTATTTCTCATCCAGTGAGGATTTGTTCGAAGAAATGCACCGGTCGTGAAGCTTCTGAAACGAGTGAAACGCGGGTCAGGGAGTCGCATCGCGAACACAAGTTGCGGTGCCGCACGTCGGGGCTTACCCCGAAGGAAGACACAAAACGCACAAAAATAGTTCATACGAGTAGATTGATGATCTTTGGTCGCTCCGACGCACGAGGGATGCGTCATAGCCACTAGAGTCACTAGACCATACCGGCCCTCTTAATTCCTGACGGTGTCTCTTTCTCTCTCTCCCTCTCTTTTGCATGGTTTTTCCTAGTTCAAGCCCTGGGTTGCTGGATGCTTTTACAAGAACTCGGCAGCTCGCTGCGTCTGCGGCGCCTGCGGCTTCCGGTCGTGTGTGGGACTTTGCCACCACGGCATTTGCGAGACCTGGCAGGGCATCTGCGGTATATCGGTATATCTATTTGCCTACCACTTGCGACCTCCTGCTGCCAGGAAAACACAGGCTATAGTGGTCCCCAAATAGAAAAGATGGCACGGCTTCCAAAACATCTTTTACGTGGGGATCTACTGTTCTATCATGTTCTATCTATTTGGGGGGCCCATATACAGAATGATACAGAATGTGAAGCTATCAGAGGATGCATGAAAACATCGTGACTGACGAAGGGGTCACAAGCAGGCAATGCTCAGGTGGCACTGACTGCATTGCGTTGCAAATGTTCAGACGGTGTTGCTGAGGTTGGTAGCACTCATGGGAGACAACATGTTTGCTTGTAGATGCGTCAAAGTTATTGTTTGGTATTTTGTTGTTGCAAGTGTGATGGCACCGTAGGTGCCACAAAGCAAGGACTTGCTTTCGCCTTATTGACAGCCCCATACAACCCCCAAGCTTGGCTGCGTTGTTTCGAACAGCTCCTTCCTTCCATGTGCCTAACAGGAAGAATGTAAGCAAAATGCGCCAACCCCGGTCTAGGCCGATGAACGTGAGCGTGAGCGGAGCGGGGCCAGCGTGTTCCTGTTGAAGGACTCTTGTGAGCGGTGGGCGATGTCACGCTGCCATCACATTGACGAACACTTGCCAACAAATTCCCGCTTCAATGACATTTGTCTAGATTCTTCTCTTGTGCGGGAAAAGCGTTGCGCAGCATTTGGCCCCGGGTTCGGGCCCCCTGCGTTCGACTCCTCCCTCACCCCTTGCTGCGCGGCATTGGGTGCGCCGAACGACGAGAAAAGAAACCGAACGACGTGGATAGTGGGGCATGCAAAGTGTCGGAGAGCTTCTCCGGCGTGGGCCGCGTGGGTGTGGCTTCAATTTCGATCTGCTAAAGAATGGCGGGAGTTGAGGAAACAGCAGCTCAAAGTCGGTTGTTGAAGAGTCCCCTGTATAAACACACATATTCATATTGGCATATTGGACATGCATGAGATGGAAGCACCACAAAAGGATAATCTTTGCAAATGAGTTCTAGTGCGAGATATTCCAACATCCATCGATCAAAAGGTTGATGAACCATGATGAATTAAAGCACGTTCATGACGCTCTATCAAACCAGGAGGGAAGTCTCATCTTCCACAAATTGTTCCACCACTTCTAGACCGCTCTACCACCCCTCTCAGGGGTCGGCGGGCGGCGGGCAGCGGGAGCTAGCCCCCCTTAAACAATGCGTTGGTGAACTGCTTTATAGCACCGATTTCAAACCCACAGAACCCACAAAACACCACCCACAGGCGCCGGTGGAAACACGAAGAAAATGAAGCAAACCTGCAAGCACCACTAAAAGTCTCAACCTTCAGTGTGGTATTCTGATGTTCCAATTTTTGAGAAGAAGAAACGACCTAGAAACGAGCAAAACAACAACCTGAGAGCTGGGTGTCATATTCCCCGACCTGAGAGCTGGGTTCAGCAAGCACCTGTTCACCATCCAAACACACCAGACAGGACACGCTCAAACAAAGACCTACCATGAACCAAGAATATGTTTGGAATATCAAATGGCCCAACTGCCAACCCAGTGAGTAGCTTCTTGTTACTAGTATGGCCAGGAGCTACTATTTATGTGCCCTTTGTTCCTAGTAGTTTCTTGTTACTGGAGCAAATCTTGACCTGTAAAGCAGGTCTGATACCCGATTTCCCCGCCTGGATCGCATGCTCCTCAGCTTCGGGGAGGACTTTCTTCCGACGGAGCCGACCGGTCATGGGTGGGCGGCTTTGTGGGGCCGTACTGACCTGGTTGGCAGCGTTTGTAGCGTTCAAATCAACGGCTGGAGGCCGAAAACGAAAAGCAAAGCTCTTTTTGGAAGGAAAATGCTTTTGGGCCGAAGCGCGAGCTGGCGGCGAGCGATAGAGGCGAGCTGCCAAAGATTTGTATGCTGTATCTTGCCCAAACAGGTGTTCGGCCGGGAACTTCTCTCACTCATATTCAGCTGTTCTTCTGAACTTTACATAAGTGGTGAGCTGACTCTCTTCTTACTCTCCCGCGTTTTCCCACGCATGCGCTCCTTGAACGCATCCTTCCACTGCTGAGTGATGTCCGCGTCCTCGGTCGCTGCTGTGCGCTCCCAAAATGCCAACTGTTTCACTGAGCGCTCCAAGAAGCGGACCCCAACCGAAGATGCAACATGTTTAGTGCACAAGTGCTCAGTGCTAAGTGTAGTGCACTTTGAGCAAGCTAGGCAAGAACACTTAGAGCAAGAAGACGAGAAGCACCCTTGGGTACATAGAACACTTCTTGAAAACTCTGTGTCCTTGAATATCTGGAATGCCATCGCAGTTGCCAATAGCTGCGCAGCCAATACTACTATCACTGCTCAGCAAGAGGGCCAATACTACTATCTGGAGAGGGCCACTAAACCGAAAGAACAAAACTACCAACCCATGTAGACACAACGCTTAATTTAGGGTCTTTTGTTGCATTCCTTTTGAGGTGTGTTTGCCTTTCTGGTCTAATTGCTTTACTTCTTTCTGGAGTTTCGGCTTTGGATACGCAGAAGTTCGAAATGCCAAGGGTGCATCGAAACAATTGCAAGTCAGACTAAAGAATTTCAGCCCTGTACTTCTATTTTGTCAATTGCAGAGAGTGCACACCCAAAACACAACACAAACAACTGGTTATCTGGGCCCAGGCGATTTCTGAACAAAAGAGAAATGGAGGAGGCTGGGTAACTGTCACGACTCGCTGATGCATTTGCTGGCACTGGGTGAACCCTCTGCCTCGCGAAGTGTGGATGAATTGAAAGAAAAGGAATCTGGAAGGTGGTTGTTTCAGAAGTTCAGGACAGTAAGGGCAGTGTTCTTCTTTTCTGGGTTCTTGTTCTCTCCATTTTCACAACAGGATCGCTGCCAAAGTGCTGAGCCGGTCTTGACTAGGCCCTTCTTGCAGTATTGGCCGTTCTGGCAGGAGGTGCGAAACGCGAACACAACGGAACGGAAATGCAAAGGACGACGCACTGTGGTCGTAGTGGTTGCGGCTGATTCATCTCAAGTGGTTCCTAGTGGTTCGTGCAGTGCTTCGCAAAAGATTCCTGCCGGTCTAAAGAGAATAGTGGGCGGCCGGTCTAGACGGGCCACCTGCAACCCATTCCACTTCGAAGACAGCGAGGCTATGCATGGCTACAAACTTTGCGAGCCAGCTTGGTTTGTAGATTTGATGCCCCGCCTGGTTTAGCAGTAGGGGCTCCTGGCCTTACTACTAGGAACAAGGACGCTACTAGGGGCTCCTGGCCTTACTACTACGAGCAAGGACGCTACTAGGGGCTCCTGGCCTTACTACTACGAGCAAGGACGCTAGTAGGGGCTCCTAGCCTAACTACTGATGCCCTGCTTGGTTTGTAGATGTGATGGCCCGCTTGGTTTAGCAACAGGGGCTCCTGGGCCTTACTACTAGGAGC
>CAXAMN010021473.1:2334358-2353553 GCA_963970005.1 Durusdinium trenchii | reverse complement strand
TGGGTTTAGCAACAGGCGCTCCTGGGCCTTACTACTAGGAGCAAGGACGCTACTAGGGGCTCCTAGCCTTACTACTGATGCCCCGCTTGGTTTGTAGATGTGATGCCCCGCTGGGTTTAGCAACAGGCGCTCCTGGGCCTTACTACTAGGAGCAAGGACGCTACTAGGGGCTCCTAGCCTTACTACTGATGCCCCGCTTGGTTTGTAGATGTGATGCCCCGCTGGGTTTAGCAAGTGTTCAGCTACCTTCGGAAGTCCTCAGTTCGCGGACGAACCCGGGTCCACCCGGCCTCCACCCGCGTTCGACCTTCGACCGCTTCGGGTTTCCGGCGTGGGCCTCCAAGGTGCACTTCGCGTGGACCTTCGGAGGCGTTCGGACTTCGCAGTAGCCATCCACCCACTTGGGCCTGGTGGAGCGGTCGGGAGCGAACCGGCGGTGGAGCGAACCGGCACGGGCGAAACGAAGAGAAGCGGTGGAAACTCCCAGTCGAAGGAAACGGCAGAAAAGCCAGGACAAAGAAATGCTTCCATATGCTTTCCAGCTTCCATATGTGTCTTCCAAAAGGATGGGAGCTGAAGCTCGTTGAAGTGTTCAGATCTCGGTGCTCTCCGGATGCGGATGCTCTGCCCTCCACCCTCCACTTGCTCTTTTGGGAGTTGCCTTACTTTTTGGGATTTGTTGCAAATGATGCAAGCTCCTTGGCTTTCTGTCCTCTCTCTAGACAGCAACATCTTCAATGGCTCACATAAGGTGTTGCAACTATTTTGCAAGTCTTGCAACTATCTTGCTGTATTGGCTGTTGATAACATACAATATGTATTTTAGGTGGTGCAGAAGGTTCTCTTACTGCACCGTTAGAACCTATTCTCTGCACCTCCAGGCCCACAGGTTTCGTCCAAATCTGATACAGCCATGTGGCGTACAGAATTCGTCACGCAGATGCAAGGCAGCTGCCTGATGAGCGCATGTTTTAGCTAATGGCGTGTGCTTCGAGAAGGTTCTTGCATTGCTCATCACGCAAAAGAAAGTGGATGAATTGGAAAGTGGCAATGGGCACATGCTCATTATGGATATTGAGATGCACGCCCACTGACTCGTCCAACATTTGGGTTGCTTCAAGCTGGGCTTGAGCACCAAAAGACCTGTGTTGTGCTCTGCCTGAGAAACGGTCTGTGAACAATTATATAACAGAAAAAAGAAACGATTGCATACGTAAACAAAATGTTGGGAATTGACCCGCTCACACCGCTTTTTTTGGAATAAGAATCCTCATCTCAGGAATTGAGGCTGTGGAAGGATTCAGAAAGCACTCCAAGACAGCAAGTCTTCTGGGTTGCGAGGGCATCGGAACTTTCTGCTACAGTATATATATGTATATATTATATATATACTTGGACCGTGACATGGCAGAGCCAGAGGAATGGGACCTGGTCAAAGCAGGGCAATGCTGCTCAGTGAGGCTTGGGAAGCCAAGAAAAGAAGTCACTGTTTTGGTCTTTTCAGCTGTGACTCCCTTACCTCAGCCTGCTTCTGATAGCGGTCCAAGTCCTCACAAGCCGCGGCAAAGCCATGTGTGATCTTTGGATGGGTCACCAAATAGACTGCCCGTAGTTTACTGAATATGTTGACTTGCAAATCACCTCATGAAGAACACTCGACGTGAACTCGGCCTGGGGGATGATCTGGGGCCGTTCAATAGCTGTACAAATGTTCTTCAGCTGGTCGTACCTGCAAACGTGGAAGATGGGGGAGACAAGGCACAGCAAATGTCAACAACAAACGCTTCTGGCTATCTACAGTATCAGCATCACTTCAAATACGTGCGGCCGATTTGGTGTACAACAAGCCCATGTACGAGTCGGTATCTGTTCCATGCGTCAGGCCACCAACGGAAGACCTTGGCAAGCTTCAGACCCGGTCACTCGATGCGATCATCCACCCATGGCTGTGGCATCGCTTTCAAAGGATGAACTTCGTGCCACCTGGCAGTGAGACGGACACTGCGGCAGTGATCGGATTGGATGGGATCCAGTCGATTTCCAAGCAGGGACAGTATGGGACAGTTCAGTGTCAGTGCGTCGATTTATTCGGGGGTTCCAGTGGTATGTCTATCGACAAAAACAAACTTACAAAAAGACCCTTTGGAGAAGTCCTCTATTGTACAAATCCACCATTCTCCCGCAAGTCGGAATCTTCAGGCAAGATCATGACCCAATCAGGTGAAGGCACCTTTGGCGGGAGTTGATCTGGACTTGAAATCCCTAACATGTGTTTGCAGAATGGATGCCAGCAGGGCCAGTGCCGGCAAGAACTCCTGCAGGCTACCGGATGAGCTCAGAGTGAAAGCTCATGGCATGGCCCTCCAAGTAGACGGCAAGGCCAAAAGCCACAATTCCCTACAGGCAGCGATGTCGCGCTGACAACCCATATGCAAACCGAAGGTCTCCTCTCACAAAGCTTGGTCTTGTCGTCGCACCACACAGGGCCTCAGCTTGAGGGGTCCATTACATGCAGTGTCTGATGTCATCAGCTGAGGTCATATGAGCACTGGCTTGCCAACAGGTGACATGCCCATCACAGGCCGGGCATGTCCCGGGACTTGTAGCATCGGCAAAGGGCTGCTGGGCTCATGGCTGTCGTTGGGCAAAGGCGCCCTTTTCTTCCCCACCTCTGGGAGCAAACTGAAGGGCTTCCTACCAGCCTGGAGGGAGGTGTATGTATGTACATTATATACACATACATACATGCATATACTTACATGCATTGCATTACATTGCATTGCATTACATTACATTACATACAATTACATAAATCACATGCATTCACATACCATTGCATACCATAACATGCCATTACATACGATTACAATACAGTGCAGTACATTGCAAAATTACATAAATATATATACATATATGCCAAGAAGTGACCATTTTCCGTCGTCTGGACCATGCCACAACATGTGCCCTTGATTTGGCCAAAAGAAACAAAAACATGCACCTGCCCATGGACTGTCCAAAATCCACACAAGCTTGGACATGGACTCCGTTAGAATTGGAGTATGGTCTTCCTCATGGTGTTCACTGGCTCGCAGGGTCCTGCTGGATCAGTTGGATTCTGATCACAGGATACGGATACGTGAGACATGGTTCTTGAAAAGGCAAGCTTTGGTATACTAGTACGGGGCCTGGTCTTCCTCCTTCCCCTCCTTCCCGACTCTCAGTCACCTTCCCCTCACCTAGCTTCTTCGTTTTCGCACTCGAACCAACGAGCGCCTCGCAGGCCAGGCGAATCTCATTGTAGACTTTCGACCTGGGCCGCCGCAGGGCGAAAAAGGGCCAGGCCGTGAACGACGCGGACCGGACGGACGCGGCGTCGGTCTGGAGGTGTGGTGGAACCCACCCAGACCTGACGAATGCCTCAAACGACATGGTGGTAGTAAGTGGATGGCATCGTCTAAGCAAAGTGGCTGACCCTCCAGCAACAGGGGGGTGCCATCCACTTCCATGGAACGTGAGTCAGAGATAGTCAGTGCATACAAAGGTGTGTATGTGTGTGTATATGTGCACGTATGGGGCATGGTTTGCGTCGACGGACCCACCGACCCTGATGTCATTTCAATCCAGCACATGCATGATCCGAATGATTGCAAGGAATACCCAAATTGGCTCACACTGCAAGGAAAACCCAAACCCTCCGCACCTACTCCGTGCTTCATGCATCTTTACTCGTCTGGGGGCCTATGAAATCTATGAATGTCTTTCAGTCCCCAACACATCCCAAGACCCAAGGACACCACGAGCCGCACCTTGGCGACACCCGGCTCCCGCTTCTTTTTTGGCTCGCCTTTTGGCGCCGAAGTCAGCTGCCACCTGGAGGGTCATGCGCTGACAGGTGACGCGGTGGACTGCGTATAATCTCGAAAAAGGTTTTCTGTCGAGCATGTTTTCTGAGTCTTTCTGAGGGCATTCATCTTCTGACCCAGTTCTGACACAAAAATGAATCTTGATGATTCTTGAAGACAAAATGGTGTATCGCAAAGAAAGTCGTGAATATTCATATTGCAATATATTGCATAATATTCTAATATTGTGTTCTGTTCTGTCATGTTTCCACTTAAAAGTGTCTCAACGAAGTCAGTCAAAAACACGCGGATTGGTCCGGTGCAACAAACGTATTTTAAAAGGGATGAACATGGTGTCATCCCATTAACTTCACTGTGACATTTCTCGTCCGCAGCCGTAGGAGGTGCAGAATCTACAGCACCGTAGAGGAACAACTGTGCAAGCGATTGAATCAAGCAGGGATGAGCACAGTAGGTTCACCGTCACAAGATCCGATTCGTTCCTACAGTGGTCATTCAGGCCTTGAACTGAAACCCTTCTTCTGTTTGGTTGCTTCTCAACTTCTCAACTTCTCAACAAACGGACTTCAAGCTGATTGTGTCCACCAAGGGCCTTCTAGTCACACAATCTACCAAGGTGCGAACCCTTTGGGATGTTGCAGGCGGTAAGTCAAAGCCACCTCCTGCAGTGACGAACCGCAACATCAGTGGACACCTCCGTACTGTTGAATTTGGCGTCCCCAGGCTGCAATCATTCATCACCCAGAAAAGCTTTTCACTGAGCACCATGGAACTGCTTCAAAAAGGGAGGCATGGCATGACTCAACAAAAAGAGATGAGTAACCTCAGAAACCTCTTCATCACCAGTGCAGCAAAAGACCTGTTTGTCAGTACAGTTTCGATCGCCGAGGGCGCCGCAATCTGGTATGCCCTGGGTCGTCGCTCACCGCGCATGGCAGACCGTGAAGATGCGAGAGCCTCGGGAGGCTAAGGTCCAAACGCGCAAGGTCCAAACGGTATTGCTGAAATAAATCAATGTGAAGATATGTGAAGTGTCTCTAAAAATCGAACCCAATCATTAGTGCGAGCGCTTCTGAAGAAGGAGCTGGGGGAGTTTCCTTGAAGCGTGAGCTATCCTGCGTCCATACTAGTAGCTACTTGGTAGCTACTAGCTACCTCTCCCTACTAGCTACCTACCTGTAGCTACTACCTACCTCTAGCGGCCTACCCTCCCAAGAAAAGGAATGAAAAAGAACGGATCGTCCACTCCGACAGTCTCGATCTGAAGTTGAAAGCATGCGAAGAAGACATTCGCCGACATTCGACGTTTCCAAAACCAGACAGGATGGCGCCCAGCCTCAGCTGCATGCCGTGGACGGTTGGGGCCTAAGGTCCGTGTTGGCCCCCTCGATGCGTTCGGACATCGCCGAAGACTTCCGCTCACCAAATGGCAAACCCAAAGACTTCATGCGAAAGGCAGGATGCCTCCATCGACTCAAACGCGTTTCCGATCGACTCACTGGCACGCTCTCACAGCCGTGCACAGAGGGATGGGTGGATGGGGATGTGCCGGGGATCTGGATGGGCCTCGCATCGTGGTGGGATCAGAAGCATGATACTTTCCTGTCCCCCAGCGGAACTCGGGTGGAGCGTTCGCTTTCCGGGCACTTGGGCACTCTCAATCTGTGAAGGCTGAGAGCTATCTGATGTATTCTGACGTCACCCAGAGAGCCGACCTCTTTCAAAGGTCAAGCTTCAGAAAAGGGGATCGTGAACAGCTCAATGCCAGTGAATGATTTTGTTGGTGCCCCGAACCACAGCAGATTAGATCTACGCTCATGTGAATTCGACACTCAACGCCAATGCTTGGGCACTTCACTGTGACAAAATAGGTTTCCCGAAGATCCAAACGGAAAGAAACATCATGGACACCAATTGGCCCGTTCTTGTCGTTGTGTTCGGAGTCATGAACTTCAATCTCAATCTCAAAATCTCTCTCCCTCCCTCCCTCTCTCTCCCTCCCTCTCTCAGTTTTATTTTTTCTTCGCTCCTTTTCTGGTTATGCTTCATCGATGGCCTTTTTGGCCCGGAACACAAGTGGGAGCTGTAGGCCTTCAGCCTGGCCTCCACACCTGCCTTGCAAGGACTTGCTGGCCTGCCATGAATGCTCTTTCATGGTGGCCTGGGCCTTGCATCTAAGGCATTTGAGCGTGTTGGCTCGCCGCCACATGCTGTGTGAGCTGTGCCCTTGCCAGCCTTTCCCAGGTTCCCATGCTTCATTGATGCATCGCGTCTGGCTCAAAGCCAGAAGTTTCTGCTTTGCAGCATGCCTCAAAGCCCTGGTGCCACAGTGCTGACAAACAAGGTAGCTTGGAGTTGGAAATTGTGCTCTCCGTGTTCGCCGGAAGTGTCATCAAGGATCTTCTGAATGAACTGGCTCTTTGTCTCCTCCTCTTGTGTGCTTGTTGGCTGACCTCCTTTGGTGCTGCCTGGGTTTCCCGGGCATCTCTCTTGGGCTGCCGCTCTCAAGTCATCAAGCTTGGCATGGAGGGTCAACCTTTTGAGACAATGTTGGCATTGCTTGGCCCGCCCTTTGAGGAGCCAAGCATGGGCACCTTCCTGTGGAGTCTCCACCAGATCAGCAAAAGCCTGCTTCTTGCTCTCTTGTTTCTGCGTTCGCAGCGTTTTGCCAGTTTCTCTGGCCTGGTGCATGAAGTGATCCTTGTTGTCCAAGATGTGTTGCACCCGCTTGATGGCAAGTGGTGCAATGCGCTTGTACTTCTCATCTTGCTGCTTCAAAAGGGCCTCCTCCTCGAGTGGCCGCAGGGACAGCGCAACCTCAGTGGCGGCCTTCGTGGCATCATGGAACCTGTTCTTCAAAGTCATGTGCCCGGTTGGCATCTGCCTGATTTGCTGCATGGTGATGCTTAGGGCCTTGACCTGCTTCCGTTGCTCTGGCGTGACCAAGCTGCCCAAGTCATGAAAGATGTGTCCATGCTTCCCTTGCGCCCAGGCTTCCCAGGCTTTGGCGGAGAGGACATGTTGATGTAGTGGGTGGCCATCCTCAACCCATAGTACCAGGCTCTCTCCAAGGACTGATGTCCTGGCAGGAGTGTTGCCACCACTCCAAGGCGGTATAGCTCTTGGCCCAACCCAGCATGCTGTACCAGAGCCACCACATAGTGCCTCAAGCGTGGATCTTTGCTCGTGGCCGCAATCCCTATGGTGAAGACCGAGGCGTTGCTGCCGCGCCTCCTGTGGCCAACTCATACTTGGGCAAGGTGAGCAGCCCTTGCGTCCAGAACTCTAGATGCACCCCATGGTCGAGCTCGAACTGATCCTCTGGGCCCAGAGGTGGGAACGCCTTAGTCGTCTCCTTGCAGAGCCACATCAAGTGGAGCATAGTGGCCTTTTGGCCAATGCTGCCACTAGGGAATTCACTTTTGATGTCCGCAGGGAGGAGTTCCACTGAAGGAATTGCCCAGACCTGCACTATCTGCCTCTTGATGCTGTCAGTGAGCTCAGGGATAGGCCTTGGGTATGAAACGTCATCAACCAACCAATATACACCACGGTACACGAAGACAGCATAGTAGTGTCCTTGTTTGTGTTGCTCTCCGGAATGACACAGCAGTCCAATCAGAGAGTACTGCTCCGTTTTTGTCATGTTGCCATCCTCCGTGAAGGGAATGTTGAAGATCGTGGGCACATTCAGGACCTGGTGGTGTTTTGTCCATTCCCCTTCTCTCAGCTCGTAGCGGCCAATTTGACCTACCCACAGGCCTCTGCCATCAGCCACTTGCCCTTCAGCTGTTTTTGCCCATTCCGAGGAGATGAGGTGGATCGGAAAGGATTCACGTCTGTGCACTTGTTGCCTGTAGTCCACATGATAGTAGCCCTTGATCACCTTCTCTGAGTTTGCAAGGCGGGCCAAGTTCATGAGGAAATGGGAGGCATCATCTTGTATTTGGTCGTCAAAAGTCTGCCATAGCTGCCTCAAAGTAGGCAGTCTGGTGATGTGCGCAACTCCATCATCTTTGAGAGCCGCAATGACTGCCGCTCCCGTTTGGTTCCAAAGCTGAGGTCCACCTAGAAAGCTTCCCGCCCAAGACCAAAGCCGGAAAGGCGCATTGGCAAAGCACCTGTTCCGGTAGTTTCCTGTGCGGCATTGGAGGTTCTGTAGGACATAGTCCAAGGACGACTGTCCTGATGTAGGAGGATCCTCCACCAGGATCATGTTTTCATCATCCACTGCAGGCTCATGTTCTGCCATGTTGCCTGCACCCCCCACAAAATCTTGGAACAGCAAAAGGCCGCTCCTGAAAGGTCAGCAGCTCTTCATCCGCTGACGCCCCAAAATCACAGGTGTGCTGCACCTGCGTCTGCCCCTGTTGGTCTGAGCCAAAGTGCACATGGCCATCAGGCAAAATTGCATCAATCACCCCAAGAGACGCCCATGTGGTTTCCCCTGTGTTTGCCATCTCATGCTCTTGCAAATGGTTACCCACACTTCCTTCTTTTTGCTGCCGTTTCCTCAATCTGCCGTGCAAAAACCGTGACCTGCTCTGCAGTGGCTTGTACACCGACTTTGGCCAGGATTGTCATCAGCTTTTCTGGCGCTAAAGTGACAGCGTCATCTTCAGCGGCAGCTTCTGTCTTCTCCTCCTCGATCTGCTGATTGTACAAGGTAGTTGTGTCCTGCAATTCCTTCTGAGCTGTCTCGATCTTTGCCTGCATCTCCTTCAACTCTTGCAGCAGAGCTGTGTATTGAGCTTTGACTGCATCCGCTTTGCGCTGCAAGGATGCCTTCTTTTCTGCCAACTGCTTCAGCTGCCCCACGGATTGTTTGAGCTTAGTAGCCAAGGTGGGTTCAGGTTTGTCCGGCTCCATCAGTTTGCCGACTGCCTGCTTGAGGTCACTCGGCAAGCTTTCCAAATGCTCCTTGATCAAAGTCGACAAGTCCGGAGGTGCTGGTGGTGCCTCAGCCTGCAATCCAATGGCTTCACATTGGGTCTTCAGGGCACTGGGCAGTGTCTCCCAGTGCTCTTGCACTGCTTTCTGTAAGGCACTGAACTTTACCTTCTCTTAGTCCGGTTGCCTCCTGCTAGCCCTGGTGGTGGTTCCAAGAGAGCTTGCTTGTAAGTCCGGAAAGGCCACTTGTGAGCAGAGTGGTTGAAATTCCATTGGGCCCATTGTGTCTGTCGTCTGCCTTGAGGTCTTGTAGGCCTTGTCCTTGCCAGGCAGTCCCACATTGCCTGCAGGTCAGGTTGTGGTCCCGGACCAGCCTGTCTTGCCAAATTCAGCTGCGGCTGCAATGCTTGCAGACCAGATATGGTCGTTGCATCTTTGTTCTGGTAGGTGCCCTTGTCCTTGAGATAGGGATCACCTCTTGGTTGCCAACGTTGTAGATGGCCGCGACCGTTCGCCGCGTGAGCCGGTATTGTATGGGCCCGGCTTGATGCTGAGATGGCTTGAGCCAGCCCTCTCTCAGTCTATATATATATATATATCTATCTGTCTCTCTCAACAAAACTGAAAGAGGATGCGCAAGAGCGATTTTGTGAAAAGAATGCTAGGCTTCTGCGACGAAGCCGAAGGAGAACACGCTGACATGTTTTTTTCCACTTCCCGCGGGCTTGTCTGGGGCTCGTGCTGTGAGGCACTCCAGCAGCTTCCAAGAAATCACCTGTCATTCGAGAACAAGTATGCGGATTGTGACCTAGACTTACACGAGGTAATAGGAATGAATATTGCTGAAATATGCTGAAATATGTTCAATGGGATTGCAAAAGTGGCTGCGTCAATGGAGCTTGGTGCAACTCTCGCTCGACCTGCTTGCACGCGCCACCCCTGCCACTCGGGACCCATGTAAAGCAATGTGAAGCGTTGTCAGTTGTGCTAAGCGGTCGTCTCTGAAGCTGGCTCACTCACTCTGAAACTTTTGAGCGACCGCACAAGCAGTTGGCATCAACAGCTTCAAAAGCATAGGCCTATAGGCACCTGCTGTCCATTTTGCAGTTGTTGAACCAATTTGCAAAGCCTGCCCTCATTCTGTATTCTGGCAGATGCAATCCAATTTACGTAGATGGAACCCAAATGGGGAACATGACAGCCCTTAGCCCCACAGCAAACCCAGATCACCCACTTTCAACACCCTTACATCAACATATATCAACACTTCGTTTCAGGTTGTTCACTGAAATAGAGATGGAACGACTGTCACACCCCTGACCCTAGTTCTTTGTGGAATGGCCACACGGTCATCTGCCAAGTTGCTGGTGAAGAGGCCGAAGTCAGTCAACCCAACCTGCCACTCCGCTGTCATGAATCCCTCGACAGCCTTGTGAGGTGATCTGGGTCCATTTAGTGCGCATGCCTTCCCTTCTGTTCAGATTTTGAACTGGTTTCTCCGGCTGCTACAACCATGCTACTGTTCACTTCTGCTACCCTACTCCCACTCTCCTTCTCCTACTCCGACTACTAGTACGTACTATGCAGTACTAGTACTGGTACTATATAAGTAAGTCTACGTCGTCTACTACTCCTATACTCCTATTCCTACTACGACGACGACGTCTACTACTACTACTCCTACTCCTACTCCTACTCCTACTCCTCCTACTACTACTACTACTACTGCTCCTCCACCTTCTCCTCCTATTCCTCCTGCTGCTACCAGCCGCCACAACTACGTAAGAGGAACCGATCGAGGAACAACGATCATCCCGTTTACTCCGTTGACCGCATCAGATCGATCCGTTCGAACCACCTTCACCGACCGACACACCTGTCGGCTGACCTTCGGCCGAGGAGTGGCTGTGAATGACGGGAGGAGGCTTTGCAAAGCTTTGCCTTTGGGAGAAGATAGGACATGAAACCGAGAAGAGCGAGGTGCATGTGTACCTAATCATGTTTTTTACCAGAAAACATTATCTATGTAATATCTAGTATGTCCCAAAATGCCATGGGCCAAACCGACCAACGGTTGGCTTCACCTGCTTCACCCCCTCGAGCCAAACCGACCAACGTCGAAAACTTTCGCGCGTCACGGGGCGACCTCCTCCACAGGGCGACTTCCTCGGGCCACGCGTCACCGGCGTCACCACTCGTCGTTCATGAACGGCGGTGTGAGTTGAAAATGCGTTTGCTCCCGCTTCTTTCTTTCAAGTTGTCCGTGGTCTGAGACCGCCAGCGTGTTTAGCCCCAGATGTGAAACTAGACGACGGTTGGCCCGAGAGCGAGACAGGTGATTGTCCAGCGCTGTCGAGTAATGAAATACTTAAAATCGAGTTGTCCAAGAGTCATGACATCTTTATATTAAGAGAAAAGATATGTAGAAAGAGAGAAAGAGAGGGCGGATGTGAAGGAGTGACAGTGTGGATGTATAGATGTGATATAGATGTGCAGATGTGTGAGTGTGTGGAGGTAGAGAGGTAGATCTGCGGATGTGAGCTTGCGAAGATGTAAATGTACAGAGGTGAGGGGGCGCAGACAACGGCAGCGCAACGTTGTGGTTCAGGAGCGCCAACCTTGGTTGCGCAAGTACAACGCTGAAGAGGTTCGAATCAAACTGAAAAACGTCCATTCCACACTGAAGTCCCTTCGTCCATTCCACACACGGTCTGCCCACATATAGAAGCAATCCTATGTACCGCCAATCACCCCGCTCACCAGCGACACGCCGCCGCATGTACACCAGCATGCTTCGCGCTCCCCAGTGGCACGGCGCCACGTAAACGCACTTTGCACCAAGGCCGCGCAAATCCGCCACTACAAGCATCATATCACACGATACCGCCAGTCATCCCGCTCACCAGCGACACTCCGCGTTTACACGGGCGTGTTTCGCGCTCCCCAGTGGCACGGCGCCACGTAAACGCATTTCCCACCAAGGCCACGCAAATCCGCATGGCACTGCGACATGACGGACGTAATTTCGCTCCCACAGACTATAGAAGCAATCCTATCACACAATACCGCCAATCATCCCGCTCACTAGCGACACGTCGCGTTTACACCAGCATGTTTCGCGCTCCCCAGTGGCACGGTGCCATGTAAACGCACTTTCCACCAAGGCCGCGCAAATCCGCATGGCACTGCGACATCACGAACGTATTGCGCCACACGGTCTGCCCACACACTACAAGCAATCCTGTCACACGATACCGCCAATCATCCCGCTCGCCAGCGACACGCTGCGTTTACACCAGCGTGTTTCGCACCCCCCAGGGCACGGCGCCACGCAAACGCCAAGGCCGCGCAAATCCGCATGGCACTGCGACATCACGAACGTAATTTCGCCACACGGTCTGCCCACATATAGAAGCAATCCTATATACCGCCAATCATCCCGCTCAGCAGCGACACGCCGCGTTTAAACCAGCATGTTTCGCGCTCCCAGTGGCACGGCGCCACGCAAACGCACTTTCCACCAAGGCCGCGCAAGTCCGCATGGCACTGCGACATCACGAACGTAATTTCGCCACACGGTCTGCCCGCACACTACAAGCATTCATATCACACGATACCAACAATCATTCCGCTCACCAGCGACACGCCGCGTTTACACCAGCATGTTTCGCGCTCCCCAGTGGCACGGCGCCACGCAAACGCACTTCCCACCAAGACCTCGCAAATGCGCATGGCACTGCGACATCACGAACGTAATTCGCCACACGGTCTGCCCACACACCAGAAGCAATATCCCACTATAGAAGCAAAAACACTTCTGAGTCCAGCTCCGCAACGCTGTTTCCCGTACTACATTTGCACTACAAACTGGCCACTTCTGAGTCCAGCTCCGAAAAGCTCTTTCCCGTACTACATTTGTACTACAAACTGGCCACTTCTGAGTCCAGCTCCAAAAAGCTCTTTCCCGTAGTACATTTGCACTACAACTGGCCACTTTCCCGTACTACATTTGCACGACAAACTGCCCACTTCTGAGCCCAGCTCCGAAAAGCTCTTTCCCGCACTACATTTGCGGCCAGGTCTGAGTCCAGCTCCACAAGTGAAGCGCCAAGTCTCCAAAATGAGCGCTTCGTACGAGACTTCCTCCAAAAGTGAAACGCCAAGTCTCCAAAACCAGCGCTTCGTACGAGACTTCCTCCAAAAGTGAAGCGCCAAGTCTCCAAAACGAGCGCTTCGTACGAGACTTCCTCCAAAAGTGAAGCGCCAAGTCTCCAAAACGAGCGCTTCGTGCGAGACTTCCTCCAAAAGTCGCGCGACCAAGCCAAAACGCAATCTGTGCCCGCAACTGGGCCAAAACGCAATCTCACCTGCATTTCGCGCCCTCGACAAGCACGATCTCCGCAGAGGGTTGCGTTTCGTGGTGCTCCGGCGGCACCGCCCCCGGCCTTAAGAGAGAAAGAAAAGAAGAGCGAGAGGTGAAGATGTGCAGATGTGAGGATGCGAAGATGAGCAGAGATGTAGATGTGCAGATGTGAAGATGAGCAGAGATGTAGATGTGCAGTGATGATGTAGATGTGCAGTGATGATGTAGATGTGCAGATGTGAAAATGTGAAAATGTGGATTCGTGCAGATGTGAGCATGTAAAGACGTGAAGATGAGCAGAGATATAGGTGAAAATGTAGATATGCAGATGTGAACATGTGAAAATGTAGATAGATGTGCAGAGGTGAAGATGTGAAGATGTAGATGAGACGTAGTTCTGCAGATGTTTTTTTACAAAAAAAAATCGCAGACGCACTCGGGAAAGAGAAAAGAAAAAGAACATGTTCTTGATTGTTCTTGCCATGGAAAACAACAACGACGACGACAATCCATGTCAACGACAAGTAAAGCACCTTCACCATCACTCACCTCCTCCACCACCTCAACAATCACATCTAAGACTACGGCCCAATGCTGGTGAAGTTGACATCAATTCCCATGGGTTCTTCTTCTCAACAATTCTTAAAGCGGCAAGCGCATTGGATGTTACATGATGTTACAGAACCCAGTCATTCCCAAATTAAATAAACTTGATCCTCGCGTTTCCTCACCCCAAAATGTTGTCAGTATCTGGAAGCCTATCCCCCATTCCAAATCTTTACACATCCAAATGAATGTTCTCCCTGTCATGAAGTATACCTTATCAGCGAGTTGCTCTCATCCACACTCTAAGGACCCCCGCTGAGTTCCTCATTCAGCGGATTCAGCATGCCAGTTGCAGCCTGGATCACGGTCTTATTTTGTTTGCTTGTAAATTGGTCTTCGGACTCACCCACAAAGGAATTCGAATTCAAAATGTGGGCATTGAAAAAAGGAGAAGCATGCCCAATGAGTGAGTGCTGCCCTGAACATCCCAGAAACGAAGGGATGCATCGAAGAATCGATCCCGCAATGCCATCATGTCCCCAGTGGGCACTCCCTCGTGCATCGCCAGCTTCATCAGCCCTGAGGGAGCCGACCGGGTGCCTTCAAATGCAACGGCCGCATGGCAGGCCCCAGAAGCACCTGGCCTCGAAAACTCTGAAAACTCGACTCAACCAAGTGGATATGTACATCTAGTGGATTGAGAGGAGATGGCACAATCCCCAAAAGGTGGTTTGTATGGATCCCCATCTCTGGTGGGATTTTTCAATTTGGTACGGACTTGATGGACGTCACACCCCACCAGACCCGGTCGGATTTCTCATTCCAGGACTCCTATTTGGGATCCCCAGCGCGCCTGCTCGGAGCTCGGAGGCCAAGACCAGCCACCTGAGACGTCGAGACGTCCAAGGCGTGGTCGTCTATGCGGGTATTGCTGGAGTTACTAGGCAAGTCTAAGTCTTACTGGGCAAGTCCATTAGTGGTCGTCTATGTTGGTATAAGGGGGGGTAACTTCTGGTTTCCGACATGTCTATAATTACCAGGAAGACTCCTGATTGTGAATCGAGTCCTGCAAGCAATTGGTTACTTAGTCGTTGTGTGAGTTCTGTGGATGCGGGTCAAAAAGGGCTGACCCAAGTTGCCAACCATCTACCAAAACCATCAAAAAACAGACATCACCAAAACAAAACACACCCTCCCGCACCACCAAACGTGCATGATCCAGAAACTCGTCAAACTATATTAGTCTCTAGTCTTCGAAGTTCAAGTCCAATAAATGGTGGGAATGACCGCCATGAGGTTTTGAGTTGTGGCTCTGGACTCCATTGGAAGCTGTCAAAAAGAATTATGAACATGTGCGATAACCTTTTCACCCTTTTTGATCCCTCCGCCCCTCCACTCAAAAACCGTGTAAACCGGCTCCAAAACGGCTCCACCAGTGCAACGCTCGATTCCACAGGCCCCCAAACTCGCCCGGGTGCAGCTGGCCGAGCAGAAGTCGCTGCGCCTGATCTGGGGGGAACTGGACGGTGCTCGTTGCGATGGCTGGCTCAAAAGGAGGAGGCCTAATCAGGAAGTGTTCCAGCATCACCTTCTGGACTCTGGACACAGTTCATTGATCCCTTCTTGAGAATCCGCGGGGTGCCTTTGTGAATGTTCTTCTTCAGCACAAAAAGCATGTTCATAAGTGCAGTGGTTGACACAAAACCCACGCTCATGTGCACCCCTGATGTCGGGAGGGCGCAGCGTCGACACTTCGGAGTGTCCAGTCTTCTTAGACACCTCTCTCAGTCTTTGGCCGCGTGAAGTCGAAGTCTGAGAAGTTCATGCAGCCTCTGTGCCTGGAAAAACAAAATGGACAAGCCGTCAATCAACGTTGGCCCATAAAACGGGCCCCCTCTTCCTGCGTCCCGCGCACGGTTGCTGGCACTGTGTGTGTGTGTGTGCGTGGGTGGGCAACACGCGCCTTCGGCGTGGACAAATGGCTAGAAAAAGAAGAAAGGTGTGGATCCTCCAAGTGCAGGCTCGCTTGGCGCCGCCAGAGCGCTTTGACGGCTGGGAGGAAAGCTTTGTGTGCTGGCGCCACGAGGCTCGGGGGGTGAAACTGGAAGGCATCATGGCAAAGCAATCAGGCTCAGGAGGAGTGTGTTTGGATGTGGGCGTTGGGACCAAGCACGTCACACACCCCGCCCAAATGGCTCTAGGGTAGGCCAGCCACCTATAGACCCTACCCTAGGTGGACTAGGCGCTCCAGCCAGAGAACTACATTCACATGCATGTGTGTTCCAAAAGATGTCACAGTTCTTCCAAAAAAAAATAAAAGGTCAAGTGCTATGCAGTTCTGACATGCACTGTCCCAAGCGCATGAAGAAAGTTATGGACCCTCAAAGTGCAGGCACGCTGATCTTGAGAGCCAAAAGCTGGGTGTGTGTGTGTGACGTGTTATGTACAACGCCTATATCCAAAAAGAAAACTTTCACTTACTGGCCTAGTCATTTGTAATAAGTCTTAGACTCATTCACACAAAAAGGCTCATCCATGCTCCTCCACCCGTGTTCTTTGCTTCAAACACCGCCGTTTCACGGCCTGTTCGCACCTTTGGATCCACACCCTGGGCACGGTGTGGATGGCGAAAAGGAGAAGTGATCAAGTGATTAGAAGTGTCAAGGACCAAGGAGCTCATCTGGCCAAGGAGCTCGTTCCAAGATATTTACAACAGAGATTTGGGTTCGAATGTCTGTTTCCTCCAGTGACAACAAGAACATTTGACCAGGTTCAGAATACAATCACAGCGAGATCGTTAGCATCAAACCATATGCTGTTTGCGGTTCCTTCAAATTGAAAGCGCTGGAGCTGGTGAATCTCTGGCAAGATTTGTTCTTCGGCTTGCCAACAGCAGTTCAGTTACACTCTGCCCAAGCCTCAGCGCAATGCCATCTGAGAAAAGGTGCCATCCTGCTTCCTGGAAGGGCATCCCAGGTGGACCAATCTTGAGAATGATATCTTGGGAGACGGAATCCTTGGATCACCGCTGCAGCCGTTCAATTCATGTTTGATCATTCTTGTGCCAGAGTGCGGTTGTCTAAATAAAATCTAGGCTGGCCGACTGATCCCAGCGTGCTTCAAAAAAGAATGGCCTCACCCCATCGTAAAACGGTCACAAGGGCGGCCGACTGATCCCAAGCTACACCAACGCCTGGCCGAAACGCTTCGAAACCCTTCCTGCCTTGAAAGCGCTACCTGGCGGAGTGTGCTCCGTTTTGACTCGGCCAGTTCCGCCGCTGTGCCAGGTGTTGAGTCCTCACCTTGTACCGGTCCAACTGGGATTTATAAAATGTTCCTTTCAATGTGGTCCTGTACTGGTGGATGGTGGAGGACGAATATTCGACAGCACCTCCTGTGTACCATCAGGCTGTGTTGCGGGTGCATGTTCTTCTGCAGCATGCCGTCACATGTCCCTCCCCAAGAGGGACTAACCTCAGACCTCTCACTGCTCTATGGATTGATGATCAACCCAAAACCATTTGTATCCATTTGGAGCTCAGTCAGTGGCTGATGTGCGCAGAAGTCGCTCCTGCTCCGCAGAAGATCGCTGCAAGGCGACCCACTCATAATCCGTCTCAGTCGTCTGGATATGGCTGTGGGTCACCGGGGGACCCAACGGTTGGCCACCAAACTGCAACAGAATGGGTCAAGCTGAGTCAACCTACCAGGTTTTTGAGGCTCCGGGTTTTTTGACCCACAGCAGCCATGTGGGTCAAACACCTGGTGAGTTTGATGACTAAGTCCAGTCTGGGAATGGGTCGTTCAAGCTGGAATGGGTAGACTGGAGGTATTCAGGGTCTCTCTGTTTGAGCCACACACCATCTACACATCCATATTGAATCAGACAAAACGTGGGTCTGACACTCCGATCTGGGACGCTCGACAGGAAGACTGGAGAGACTCTACCCTCCTTTCATGAGTCCAGTCACTTGGCCCGTGACTGTTGCTAGTAGCTTGTTGTTACTAGTAATAATGCCCTTAGCTACTAGTAGCTTCTTGGTACTAGTAGCGATGCACTTTGTTAGTAATAGCTTCTTGTTACTATGTACCCATCCCAAACCCACATTAACCCACTCTGTTCCGCCTGAACTACGACGCAGCGGAAGGCCAACTTGGGCCCTGGCCTTATCAAGCCCGAGAGAAAGCTTCGTTCGTCCCGACGGGGGTCTTTCGCCGGTCTCCAAAATAGATCCATCAATCCATCATGTCATAAACCCCACTGCATTCTTGAAGATTCACCCTGTTGCGTCACGGATGATTGATGATGTTTGAGAGATCAAACAGCCATACGTTCTAGGCTCCCTAAGTCCAAGATAAAGAGCATCGTTTGAAGCCCGCTGTTTCTCCTTGGGCTTTGTGACCAAGTGAGGTTTTGAAGGGAACTGGGTGCTGCTTCTGAACCCCCCCGTCGCTTCAAAAAGCATAACCATCTCTCTGAACCCGTCTCGCTCCTTTTCCCACTCGAGGGCACACCGTCTCGCGCACACAGACCGTTTGCGCATGTGGGCGGCCGTTTGCGGGTCCAGATCCCAGTAGGAGTTTCCCGCAATTGTGTCAAAGAATTGTGTTCCCTGATCTGCTGCATCCGCTCCCCAGCCTCCTTCTCTGCACCCGCCCTGGGCAGCCGTCAACTTCTTGGGTGAAGTTGATTTCTCAGGTCGGTGTTCGACCAACTGCAAAGTCGTCCACACGCTTCAAATGATCTTCTTCGAACGGAAGAAGCTTTTGAAGTACAGCATCTGCCAGCCGCCCACTCCAATCCTCAAACGTGCAAGAACCAACCCTGCGAGGCATTATTTAGGATGACTTCGGGTTGAAAGTTACAAGTTATCCGCGTTTACTCCAAGTTCTTTAGCCCAAATGTTCAGGCCCGAACCCAACAAGCCAACTGCATTTGGTCAGCATTGGTCAACCAAGCGATAGTTCCTAGTTTACCTGTGTTGATTGATCAAATACATGCACCACCAAGCGATAATCTTTGCAAACGTTGACTGCAAACACCAAGCACGATGCTCTCCTCCCTGTAAAACTTTGGAAGCACGGGTCCTACTTTCCATCCTACTTTCCATCCTTCACATCCAGTAGCAGTTAAGATCTTTGTCAAGCGGCATCAGAACAACGTTGAAGAGGCAGAAAAAAATCACCTCAGATGTGGACATCTGGCACTTGTGGCACTTGCATCCAGCCCCAATGGAGGTCTGACGTGGGCAGTGAAAACAGGCATCCTTTTTGGTGCTGTAGTTGTCATGTTGTGAGGCCACTCCTAGTTTCACCCTATCTAGTGGTTATGACGCATCCATCATGCGTCGGACCCGGCTCCAATCCCCGGCTCCAACACTAGGCCGGCGGACCAGCGGGCGGGCCACTACCCCACCCCTGCAGCTAAGGGGAGGCGCTAGGGTGTGGACCGTTGTTCAACAACAACAACAACAACAACAACAACAACCACAACAACCACAACAACCACAACAACCACAACAACCACAACAAC
>CAXAMN010021473.1:2301988-2328156 GCA_963970005.1 Durusdinium trenchii | reverse complement strand
ACCACAAATCATCCCGCTCACCAGCGACACGCCGCGTTTACGCCAGCCTGATTCGCGCTCCCCAGTGGCACGGCGCCACGCAAACACACCTCCCACCCAGGCCGCGCAATGGCACTGCAACATCACGAACGTCGTGTCGCCACACGGTCTGCCCACACACTTGAAGCAAACATATCACATGATACCACAAATCATTCCGCTCACCAGCGACACGCCGCGTTTACGCCAGCGTGTTTTGCGCTCCCCAGTGGCACGGCGCCACGCAAACGCACTTTCCACCAAGGCCGCGCAAATCTACCACAACTCACAACCTCACGACTCCCTGTGCCTGCCACGAATCTTTCCGCGTCCACACGTCTAACGCGCACAAAGTACTGTGCCTGCCACGAAATGTCACCTCCGTCACACCTCGCAACCGCACGATTCCCTGCGCCTGCCCCGAAAATCGCACTTCCATACCTCAAAACCCGCACAAAGTCCTGCGCCTGCCACGAAAAGTGACAATGTCATCTCATGTGGGCTTCACCAAAATTTGCACCACACCACACGTTTGGAATGATTTCGACCCGTTCTGAGCACACTCCCATCCGCCAAAATCGCCATTTCAACTGAGACTTGTCACGAAAACAGAGCTTCGATGCCACACCCTGAAACGCAAATCCCAATGGCACGGCCACATCCAACACCCCAAAAACACGACTCTCCAAACGCTAATCGCAATGGAACTGCGCAGCAAACTGCGGATCTTACAAAACGCTGCACCTGCGCAGTGAAATCATCCTCCACACTTCAACATCTTACATTTCCACACGGTTCCTTGCTATTTCACACGAACCTGACACGTCACGTTTCCATCCGAAACCCTCTCCAAACGCTTCCCCCAATGGCAGCGCCTTACAAGCGACCTACTGCGAACACCTGCGGACGGTTGCGGACGGTTGCGGACGTAGAAACAACGGGTCGCGAACAAGGCTCTACCCCCAGACCCCCAGAGTTAAACGAGAACCCTTCGCTACGCATTCGGGAAAACTCCTTCGCGACATGTCCTTGTCCCATAAAGCTGGGCAACTAAGAGCTCCAGTCTTGCTGCTTGCTCACCGAAGCATTTCTTCTCCTTAAATGCAAGCCGCACTGAAAGTTGCAAGCCGAATTGGCCGAATCACGGGGTTCTGAACTGGTAGCACGCAGAGCTTTCCCAAAAGACTTCATTCAATTCGGCTAAGAACAGCCTCAAGCCAACAGAAAGCAGTCCAGCTCTTCCGCTTGGTGGCCTTTGAAGCAGTTTACTGAGCGTGATAACTAGCCACCAAGCTCAGTAAACTGCACAGGTTTAAAGGCTGCGCTGCTACGCGCGCCAACATTGTCCAAAGAATCTGAAGCGACTCGCCGGAACTGCCACAGGTTATGCCCCGGCGCCGGCTTTCCTATTCTACCCTGACCCTGTCAGTCTAGCCCTGTCTGGCGGGAGTGATGATTTTATGATCAAATTTCAGGTTGATCTGATCAGTCAGAGTGCGGCCGCCGACTTGGTCAAGAGAAGCCCGACAGCTGTTGGGAGATTGGATTTTGGGACGCGGAGCACGCCAAACTCCGACACATTACCATGCAAAGATAACCTCACTGCAAAAACACAAAGATATACCAAGATGTAGATCAGCCAAGGAGAGTCAGATTTCCATTGCTAAGGCTAAGCCCCAGAAATACAAGACACGGGTCAGCATGTGTTTGGGGGCGATTGCCTTCAGAAACTGACCTCGTCTTTTTTGCAACAGATCACAACAGGGAGCTACCAGGGCAGGTCACAGATTTGCATTCTAACGGCATGCCCCTATATAAGTATCCCATTTCTTTGCTTTGCGCAGCACCCTTCTCAAGCTGAGGATCTCGAGCAGGCAGGTGAATTGAGACCTTGATGCTTGCAACTGGTCCGAGCAACGCCAAGATCGCCCAGGCGGCCTCGGCACATGCAGCTGGCGATCTGTAAAGCGATGCCCTCGTTTAAGGGAACGCAACACTTGGCAAATGAACCTGTCCTATTGCAGAGTCTCAGGGACCTTGGACTTCTGCAGCCTCCTGCCTTCAGATGATTTCAGATGTGCTCCGCCCAAAAATGCAACTCTTGGAAAGCAAACAAATCTAGGACCCCGATCTGGGTGCCACGTCAGTCCCACAGCCTCCGGTTCTTACGATGTGTTTTCACACCGAGGCCACGGCGCCACGCATCGGCCTGAGCTGCGACCAAAAACTGCGAGAGGATCGAGGACGTTCTTATGCAGGCATGGATTTCCCCCTTCAGCTGGTTTGTTGTTCCTTTTCTATTTTGGAGCGCTACGCTGCGTGCAGAAAAGATCGATCAGTGGTCTTTTTGGGATGTCCCGTTGGCCGCGGTTCTCGGTCCGCTGGATGGGTTGAGCGGGAGGTGATGTCGGGGATAACGTGGAAAAAACCTCCAAAAAGGTAGAGTCAGCTAGAGCAAAAAGGGACCTTCGAGATGGTTAGTTGGCAACATCAAACGCACGTGAAAACGTTCACAGCTGACAGACTGACGTTCACAACTCCCACCATCTTTGATGCAAAGTTGCAGCCAGGGCTGGCAGCAAAAGCCCTCTGTTCCACTAACTCGAGCCAGACTGGGCTACAAACGACAAGGCGCTGGAGTCTCAAAACAGCTGAGAGATGCCCTTTTGGCCAATCAGTTCAAAACGGCACAAATTAGCCACTCCACCTCGAGTCCTGCGCGGTGGGTCCTTTGTCTTGCACTAGAAGAAACACTTGTTTTCAAACTAAATACATCGATTCTTGATGAATTGTATCAAAAGTCGTCATAGCAGCAGGGCCACGGTTGTGGAGTTTTTGAACTGAGGTTTCCGGGCAGCTTCGGTGTAGCAAGCCAGGTTGATGTGCATCCTCCGACCATTCATCTCTTCGAGCAACTGCAGACTCCTACATCAGGTGATTGGGTGTTCCCTGGGTCAAAGCCCAAAGCCTGTCGGTCCTTCAGTAAGGGGATGAAACTTCAGCACGGCATACAGAATACATACAAGCTAAACACTAAATACAGCACATATACAAATATAAATATATATATATACATGCATGTGCAAATTATGACTGTTCACAACCAGTTTTAATATTGTTTAATATACTATATAAAGTTTCACCGCCTTGAAGCACAAGAGGTATCGAGCAGTCATACAGTCATACACAAAATCACCTGACTACAAAAGAAACGCCCTCATCACATATCATATGCTCAAACGAATCCTTCTCATCCACCTTCGACTTGAGGTCCAAAACAAGCAACAAATGCCACACCCATGTACATTCGTCCGATGTCTGCAGTGCTGTACGTCTGTCTTGGACCTTTCGTCCCACCGGCCTCTCCCACTGCTTCGCCTCTCCACAAGCTTTCACCGCCAATGCAAAACATCCGCTGTCCACGGCATCCGCTCGACCCAAGGCCGCATACAGCAGTTTCAAAGCCTCACAAGTCTTCGGAAGACTCAGCTCACAACCACATGAAAATGAACATCAAGTCGCATGAAACGGGTGATGAAGAAGCGCCCACGTTAAGTTGACCGCATCCTTGAGCCCGTCCGCGCCTCTGCCCATACAGTGCCTGCACCTAGCGCGGCCAAGCTGCAGCCCAGGTGCCGAAGCGGGCGCTGTCGCTGCGGCTGGAGCAGCTGAAGCGCTAGACTCCACTGACGCAGGCGGACTGCTTGGACGGCCGAACGGAAGGTCATCCATGGCCGGATGAGGGAAGGCAAAGCCAGAAAAACTGACAAACATGACGGAGTAGCATGGTCGCAGCCCCTGCCTTCTTTCGTCCCTTCCCTTCGCTTCGCTTCCCTTCCCTTCCCTTCCCATCCTCTCTCCTCTCTCCTCTCCTCCTCTCCTCCTCTGTTCCTCCCTTCCCTTCCCTTCCTTTCCCTTCCTTTCCCTTCCTGTCCCTTCCTTTCCCTTCCTTTCCCTTCCCTTCCTGTCCCTTCCTGTCCCTTCCCTTCCCTTCCTTTCCCTTCCTTTCCCTTCCTGTCCCTTCCTTTCCCTTCCTTTCCTGTCCCTTCCTTTCCCTTCCTTTCCCTTCCCTTCCTGTCCCTTCCTGTCCCTTCCTTTCCCTTCCTTTCCCTTCCTTTCCCTTCCCTTCCCTTCCTTTCCCTTCCTTTCCCTTCCCTTCCTGTCCTTTCCTGTCCCTTCCTTTCCCTTCGCTTCCTTTCCCTTCCTTTCCCTTCCCTTCCCTTCCTTTCCCTCCTTCCTTCGGGTCCTTCCTTGCCTTCCTTTCCTTTCTTGCCTCCCTCTCCTCCCTTCGCCCTTTCCCTTTCCGCACAAACTTCTCTTGAATACTATGTTGCGGTTGATCCTGATAGTGTTTGATCCGATCAGTTTGATCATATGTTGTCAATACGTGTTTTGATTACCATGCCGGAGAGGATTCCATGAATAGAACACAGGGTATTGAATCGAAGGAACATAGCGATTCCATCTAGAGGGCAAATTCCAACCTCCGGAGACTTGGAAGTCCTAAGCAATGCAGTCTAGGAAACATGAGAAGCATCGAGGTTCAACATGGTCTAGTCTCACATGAAGCTCAAAAACTGGCATTTGCAAGGACCATCTCTTAATCTTACGTAGCTGCCGTGGGCCTCCGCAGC
This sequence comes from Durusdinium trenchii, assembly GCA_963970005.1. NCBI lineage: Eukaryota > Dinophyceae > Suessiales > Symbiodiniaceae > Durusdinium > Durusdinium trenchii. Next base: position 2,323,504 of record CAXAMN010021473.1, on the reverse strand, counting down.
AGGTGCTGAAATTCCACTATCCGATACTCTGATACTCTGGAACAGCCCTATGATTCCTCCGCATGAGGTAAGCCAACAAGCGGCGGACTCCTGAATCAATTCATGTCCTACTCCACTGTTGGAAGGGGTGTCTGCCACCAAAGGGTGCATTAAAGGAATGGATTTCTGGGGGCACAATGATTTGAGAGTATGTGGCTTGTGCTCTCAGCCCAACAATTTGTCAGTCAAGACTCCTCCACCCAACTATGTCCTTCAATCTGCAGAATCTCACGTCAATAGTTGTTGCCGGGATGCTCCGAGGTTGTCCTGTCAGTAAAACACTGATACAAGATGATACAAGTACATGATGATACATGTGCCATTCTATGGCTGTGGAAAACCAGACCGCGGGTGTCTTTCCCACCGATAATGAACAGAATAGACATGAATAGACTAATTCTGTCAACCTACCACGGTGAACGGGGGTACCGTGACCCATGGCCATGCGCCACACTCTGACGCTCCAGACCCCAGAACGCCGTGGCCTGTGAAACGCGTCGGCCATTGGCCGACGCAAAAACGGGTGCGTTGGCGTCGCTGCGGCAGCGACTGATTTGGATTGATGTTCAAAAATCGAAATCGAAGGCTTTCGACCACTCCAAGTCTTGATCCTGCTTAGAGTCCGATGTTCGACCAACCAGTCTCTTTGTGATCGGGAATCCTAAGATGGAGAACTTGGATCTCCACGTGCGGTGCAAATCGGGTGGAAAATTCTCACTTCATGCCTATGAAATGGATGTTTCTCCGCTTCGAAAAGCGTCGAGTTTGGCTGTGGCTTTATCAAATCCAAACTCTATAAGTCCCCAAATCAGGCGAAAGTGTCTAATGTCCAAATCTGGATTGCTGAAACTGAGTCTGGGAAGAAAAGCAATCTATACAGGTAGCATAATGCAATCTAGATCTCGGTACTTTTCTCCTTTCATCTCTTTTTCCCAAGATCTCGGACGCAAAAAACCACCTGATGCCTCGGACGCAGTAGAGAAAACGGCTCCAGGGGTGGGAGAACGGCGGTCTCGTCGGCTCCGCAGCGCGAGTCGTAGGCCGCGAGTCGTTGGCGTCCCATTCGAAGCACCACATGTCCCGGTGCAGAACGGCTCAAAAACTGCGAACGGCGACTCGCGACTCGCGGCGCCGGTCTCGCCTCCATTGGCATCTTGATCCGCATGTGGATAGTTTCGAAGGTATGAAAGGAGATCTGTTCGACGGATCCAACGCGGCTGTTTGGGGAAGACGGATGGCGTTTGGGGATTGGATGCCGTCCTCTTCGAAAAAATACCTCAAGATGCATCTTGCTACAACACGTTGGTGAACGTTCTTGCTGCTTGCAGCACCTTTCAACAGCTTGGCGTCCAATTTTCACGGTCAGTCTTTTGTCATGGTGACCGGGTCTTCTTCTCTTCGCAACGACCGAGGAGCCGGGCTCACACAAACGTCGCCCTGTCGCTTGGAGCACTCGTGGTTGAGCTCTTGCACAGCATCTGCCCAACGCCTTAAAGCACCAACAGTTCAAACCCTTACCAAAGGCGCAGGGAAATCCAGCCGCTTTTTTGGGCTCGGTAGTATTAGCATGCCATTCATGAAGGGCACAACTAGGCTATGCCGGGCAACGAAGCCTAGGCCGAAGTCTCTGGGCTATGCCATGCTCTGGGACATGCAATGCAAAGGACCCACATAACGACTTCCTAAACGCTTCTCCATGGAGCTCCAGCATGGTCCACGAAGCTTTCAAATGCTCCGTCATGGTTCACCGTGGCAGAAATCAGACTCACTCACCGTTTCACTTCTACAATACCTGATAGACCCAACTATAAGTGAGAACCCATCGTCCAACGGGAGCTCGCCTGAGCTCAAAGAGGTAGCTCCCGCCGGGTTTCATGGGCCCGTTGGGACCTGCGATGGATGCCGGACGGCGGCCGCGGGCGAAGCAGGACCAAAGGCGGCGGCATGCTGCTGAGTTGCTGGATGAGTGGTCTTTGGTCTTTGGTCAGACTACAGGTCAGATAATATCAGGTAAACCCCATTAGCGATGGCCTCCCACCTGTTACTAGCGATGGCCTCCAACCTACTGTAGCGATGGCCTCCAACCTACTATAGCGATGGCCTCCAACCTACTAGCGATGGCCTCCGACCTCCTAGCGATGGCCTCCAACCTAGTCCCAAGTGTCTTGTACATGTCCGTTTTGCCGAATCTCGTTCTTCCCTCCCCATCGGCGCACCATAAGCATCCGCAAGAACTTGGCCTTTGTCCTCAGGGTGGCAAGGAATGGGCTTTGCCGGTCTTGGCGTCTTGGGTTGGGCACATGTGAGTCTGCCCAAGCATATTGTTTGGCAGCTGGGGCCGACTCAAGGCCGGCGCAGCAACGGAGCAAGATTTCTGCGCGAAGACCAAAGGAAAAAAATGCAGATGGAATGAGGCATGAACAAAAGGAGACCAAGAAGTGGAAAGAAAGTTAAATAAGTGAGTGAGTATTGTGAAAAAGGAGTAGAACGCAATGCGCACAAAGAAGAGGTATTTAAAGCTTTTGAAGTACAAGAAAAGGCAGAGCGGTCGATCAAGAAGAGTGCAGATAACCATGCACAGACGGAAGAAAGCGAGTTCTCATGCACAAGCGCTGTGTCTGTTTCCTGGAAGCTTGTGTTTGCCTGGCTGACGCAAGGCACACTTGGGTGAAGTGGTGAACTTCTTGAGCGGTTGTCTTATGGCCGATCCAAAAAAAAGGTACACACATGTCATGTACATATGGGTGGCTACCTTTATTCATACAAATCACCATTTCAGGATGTCGTGTCTGGCAAGGATTCAATGTAGTCTGGCGGCCATTCTTGGTTGCAGGGAATCTCGCTGAAACGTGCCTTATCACACATGACACAAAAAAGCATCTTATACATAAAAGAGGATCTCGGTCTCTTGGGTGGACCCATCTCATTCTGCAAGGAACTCTGTTGCCAAGAACAGAGCACTTGCAAGCTCCTTCAACTAGGTCTGCGGTAAATCCAATGGTTCTCAATGGTTCTTTGAAAGGTTTCTCTCCAGCTTGTCATTTGCCTTTCACCTTCAAAAGCTGGGAGCCACCCGGATGGTCCTTCATGAATTTCTGCAGTTGCACATCTAAATACACAGGTACCCACACAGGTCATCACGACGGTCATGGCACCGGAACGCCCCCGGTTTTTCCCAGCAAAAAAATGAAAAAAGAAAACGGTGGGTCGACTGACTGCAGGTCTTGACCTGGCAGACAAGTAGCCCTTGCAATGCTCTTGCATCAGGTAGCTGGTAGCTGATCAGCTGACCTACCCACAGGGCCCGGCCTCGATCTCGGCATAGCGATAATCGCAAACCTCTGTGCCGCGGGTGTCGTTTCGCCTTTCGGTGGTCGAAACCAAACCGGTCGAAGGTCGCAGCAAAGGAGCCCCGTTGGGAAACGTCCTTGCTTCGTTCGTAGCGTCCAGGAGGTTTGAGTGGGGGAGAGTCACTGCGGCACTGAGTGTGAAAACACGACCTCGTGAGGCACTGCTTTGCTGCAGAGCCGATTTCGGCTCTGAGGCACAGGCCCGCCGCTCGAAACGCTTTCTGGCAGTCTTGGTCGCTTCCAAGGCTTCCTGGAAGCAGATCGTTCACGAAGGTGTACAGTGTCAACTAGGCAAAGCAGGTTTGCTATCGTTGGAGTCGTAAAAAAACGGCAAAGAACACTGAAATGTTGCCCGGCAACATGTTTTTTGCGAGCAGAACATGTACAGTATATATGATTTGCAGAGTGAGGTATCCCGAGGAAGATTAATATATCCTATGTCAAGTTGTGCTGGGCCCAACAGCATCCGAGTTGCATTGACACTGTATCAAGTAGTGTGACTGAAACTTATATCATGTAGTGTGACTTAGGCATTCAAGTATATCCAAGCATATCCAAGCTCCCAGTGCTCCTTCAAAGATTGGTCGATGGACTTTGCAAAGCTTTTGAGCTGAGCGTGTTCAAGAAGGCTTTCACACTCCTCGTACTCTGAGCGCGCCGACGACTCCGTCTCTGCGATCTCTAACTCTGGGGGGGTAGGACAATCGAATCCAGTTCTGAGTGGGGTGGATCTTCGAACAGTCGGCTGGCTGCTTTGGCTTGCTGTTGGAAGTTCCTGCGATGCGGACAGTACCCCGCTGGCCGAAAACCTGTCCCTTCCTCCCTTCCCGCGGTGTCAGTCCCGGCCACCCTCAAGGCAGGCAGGAGCTTGGGCATCCAATGCCTTGCCAAAGCCCAAACAGGCCAGAAAAGGTCAAATGCGAACACATGTGTCAGCATATGTGAGCAACATGTCAAGATCTAAAAGACCTGTCCAAGTTCACACTCTCCAGCGGGAAGGGACCAGATAGGTGCGACATGGTGCGACTCACACGTGCGCATGTCTGATCGAATGCACCCGATGCATTAGATAAGGTGCTTGTTCTCCTCTTCAGACATTCTGATTTCTTGCATACAAGTTTGAGACAAGGGAGTTAAATTGAAGAAAAGGACCCTATGAATTGAGAAGCTGTTCTTTTGTGAGATGTTGAAATGACTGTCGCAAAGAATGTGAACTGTTTCTCGGCTTAACATCAGATTGATTCATGAACGTCCCAAAGTGCTAAGAAAATCACCGAATACCAGCACCGACCCCACAAGAAAGGAGAACCAAGTACAACAAAGTAAGGAACACTTCTTGCTCCTAGTAGCGATGCCCGTGTTACTAGTAGCTTCTTGCAGCTTCTTGCTATTACTAGAAATGGCCTCCAACCTAATAGCGATGGCCTTCACCTAGTAGCTTCTTTGCTCCCAGTACAACAAAGTAAGGAACATGTCCAACGGCTGCCCGAAATCGTTTCGTAGCGAGACAGTCCACCTGCACCTGTGGAGCAGGACAAGTGGCCATTGATGTGGCGTGACCTAGGTCAGCAGACGTAGTGGCCATTGATTTCTACCCGTTGCATCGGCCATGTGTCTCCTACCTTCACTGAAACCAGTGCGAACTTGGTTGAAGTCCAGACATCCGGCCAACAAAAAATACACTTCATCTGTTTCCTATTATTTGATGTCCACCCTCTCGACAAAGCGATGAACCAGTGAAACAAGCTGCATTCCTCTCGCGATAGACCAGTGAGATTGGTCCCTCTTCGTGACAACAAGAGTGGCCCTCTTCATGTCAACTGTGCACGCGGAAGAGAAATGTACAGATTCAGATCACATCCTCTCCCTATCACAAGTTCCGTAACCTGTCAGACCTAAAGGTGACCTGCGAAATCGATGAATAGACTGCCTCCCTGTACAACAAACATCAACAAACGCATGTTTCTTTCTGGTGTTCTTGATTTTGTTTCTCTAGACCTGTCTTTATGTTTCTTTATTGCTCGTGTTTTTTCAAGATGTTCAATGAATCCAAAGGAAAACGCGCAGAACAAAGAAAAATAAACGAACAGCCACGAGGCTCATGACGCCCATGGCGCGAGGAAGCCGAAGCTAGGATGGTCGAGAGTCCAAGGCTGGAGCTTTCTCCAAGTCTGCCCCCTTGTTTTGGGCTAGGCCCGGTGCCGATAGAGGTACGCGTGATGGGGAACCGTTCATTTTGGACCCTGAATGACCGTTCATTATCTAGAGTCTAAAGGGATCTTATCAAATGAGGAGTGCTGGCGCTCGTTTCGCATCTCTTTGCTGCAGTCAGTGGTGTGGACTGTGGGCCTTGATGGCGTCCGACGTTGCTGTGGCCGCGATTGACTGCTACAATTGACTGCCGTGCGAACGACGAAGCTGTCCTTCCTGCAGAAGAATCAGTGATGGAAGTTGAGGTCACTATAGGTCACTCTGGCACATGATGGTCATAGGGGCTCGATTCTAGCAGACATGGGTGAGTGAGTTCAAGCTTTGGCAACCCAATCCCAAGTATGCCAACTGTTGCTGGTTCCCAAATATGTCAGTCACAGTAGAACGCCAGAATGCCAAACGAAAATGCATCAAGCACACAGTGAAGACTTGATGTTCAAATTGGGCTGTATAAGCTGTGTAAACCTCCTGCAACCTTTTGGACGTATCGTCCTGTGAACCGACGCAACGTCGCCGACCTGTGTCTTTCTTTGGTGCTCAGTGTCGCCAACTCAGACCATTTGGGAGCTGGTCTCAGGCACCGTGATGGCACTCATCCCCAAAGGCACCTGCCATGCATGCCGCGCGATGCGGCGCATGCCAAGGTCAATGCGACAAAAAGGTGTGGTGGGAAAGATGTTCCATTTCTCTTAAGATGTTCGATTGGAGTCCAATCAAACCCAACCAGGCCCTTCTTCGATTCGGCGCCTCTGCCCCCACGCCCGAGATCACCGAGCTTCGCATCGAGCTGGCCTGGTTCTTCGGCGGTGAGTGGAGCTCAAAGCCATGGACCGAATCCTAAGATCATCTACTCCTACTGATCATGGTCACAAAAATTGGGGTTCTGCGTCAACCAAGTCTTTCACGCGCTGGCTCGCCCTAATTGGCATGGGTTGTCCTGTTGTAGTCTTGTGACAGCCGTATAGCTACAACTACCAGGTCATTGGACCAGATCATTCAGTGCGCTTTCGCTCCAAAAGCCCGCCTCATGCCGAAGCTCGTGGCGCAGCAGCCGTTCCGGCAAAGAGCCAAACCTGGTAGACGAACAAGGGTGGACAACGAGGAAACGAGAACAGTAGCACTTGGAATGTCCGATCTTCAGCTTCGGAGAATGGAAAACCCGGAGCTGAACCCGCAAATGATTGGAGGTCCCATGGCTGAAGGAAAATCGGATTGGTCAAAGGCAATGACAGGAGTTTGGTATCTGAGACTAGTTCTTTGCTCTTTGCGCACCTGGCAGGCCACAAGTGACACACAGGATGATCTACTCAAGGTCCCCAAAGATTCCTAAATGTTTGGTCTGCTTGTCACGGTTCTTTCACCTGCAACAGAACCGCTTGACCTGAGCATCTACCCTCTCACCCCACATTGACGTGTCTTTTAGGGGGTGGGACGTGTTGGAACCGCTCTCGTCAGTCACAGCACCCCGGCTGCGCCTGCTCTCCACCACCACCATGCGCCCTCGGAGCAAGGCTAAACAGGCGAGGCCTTGCCAAGCGAGTGCTTAAAAGGTGACACCAACAAATCTGTTTTAAAAAAAAAGGAACCCGCTGCAATGAAATACAGCGGATTCAACACATTTCAACAGATTCCTGATAACTTAGCCTGTTCAAAACGTTTGGAACCTGGACCAACAGTAACTGGTCCTGCGCGACGACCAGTCACTCACTGGTTCTTTTCAGACTTGTTCTCGCCCTTTCCATCCCGATTTCGTAACTCAAGAATAACAGTAACAGTAACATCAGTAACATAATAATATAACATTAATATAATATAATTATATAATATAACATCATTAAGAAATGTGGAAGAAGCGCATGCATTCTTGGAGCTAGATTTAACAGCGCGATCAGAATCCGCAAGACGGGACCAGCATTTGGCCAGCCTCTTGGTGTCTGAATTGAGGCAAACACGGAAAGAAAATAGTGTGCCAAAACTGCAGCCTACTAGCGACGGCCTCCAACCTCTGAATTCAAAACTCCACAGTCGGATACTCAGACTCTCAGGCTGCAAAGTGCAGAGATTATATATCCATGCGGTCCATGCGCTTGCTAGATGAGTCGGATGACACCAGGAAAGCGCGACGCACGCCACAAGCGTCGACCACGAAGGCGTGCTCTAGGTGAAGGCGCCTTATGTCTCTCCAACACACTCCCTGGGCCCAGAACGTGCACCGTGAACGCAAGTAGGGACGGTACACGCAAGGCTGGCCTTCCGGACACCGGTTTCGCTAGGCTCGTTCAGGCGGCACCATTCAGACGGCGTTCGGCGGGCGCGTTGTGAAGGCAAAGGCGGGGGGCCGTCTGACATGGCAGAACTGCCGCAAAGGAGACGGCGAAGAAGGCTGACATGGCCGTTGCGATGGACAGAGAGATGGGCCTCCTTGGTGGCCAAGGCACAAGCGTCACCTGGAAAAATGCGCACCAGGTGTGATGGGGAGGAGGAGATGGGGAGTGAGAACCTGTCAAACAAGTGTGCATTGTAAGCTTGAATGAGACCATCAACGAAACACACATGTAAGAGATAGAGGACAACAGTTGCCAAGAGACGCAACATTTGCTGGTGGACCCTCATAAGCAGCTAAACCCACACGTCAGTGTGCAATCTTGCATACCTACATTGCAGGTTTTGTTTTGTAGTATGTGTCTTTTGCTCCAATAGCAACTCATGTATGTAGTCATGGATTGAATGTTTCACAGTGTCATCATCGATAATTCATGGTTGGCTGCCTACGTTGGTTGATGGGTTTCTCACACTCAGCCGCGTCAGATCGCAGTGATCCTGCTGCTCCTCTGTGGCTCTAGGTGGCCATGCTGGCGCTCAATCACTGTCCGATCAATCCGAAAGCGACATGTGCCGGTGGCGTCGCCGTCCGCCGCCTGAGCCAAGCACCATGCCAGCTGTCCCTGCCTCCGCACCAGCCAGTCCTCTGGGCCGTGCGGCTCAAAAGGTAGCCAAAAGCGAATGCAAAAAAGTATTTGAAGGCAGGTTGTGTTGTGTGATATGTGTTTGTAACTTGACAAGATTTCGTAGTGATTGACCTCTTTGTTTTCTTCGAGGGAAGTCGAAACACAGAATGCCACATGAGTCCAATTGTGTCCAAAGTCTCCACCATCCCTGGCGAGACTTCCGTTCTTCCCACAGCGCTTCCCTTCTTCTCTTCCGTTTCGATCCCTGAAGACCAGTAAGTGTCCCAGTGCGGAGCGGATTGCTCCGTGCTTTCCATTGCTCATTCAAGCACCAGCCCCTGAGTTTTGGCCTACATGGTAGGGTGAGAGCTCCAAGACAAGCACGGCCAAGGTCACAAAGATCTCGGGAAGCAAAATGGGGCGAACAATAGATGCAATGTCAGCATTTTGATTGGCTCTTGGGTTGATTGATAGGTTGGCTGACCCTAGTCAAGGGATCACGCGATCTCAAAGCAAGGGCTTCTTAGTGTCATGGTCGCTACAACGATGCAATGCATTTTGCATGACTGACTCAAGGATACAGTTGTGGTATGTTGCTCCTACAAATATATGTATGTATATATATAATACACAGTACAGTACATGATGTTTCCACCTGTTTCCTGGACCATCCCTACCTGGTCATTTGTGAGTGAACATTCTTGACAAAAATAGAGTGCCATGTTCTCTGTCCGAACCCAGAAACCTCCTCCAAAGCTTGGTACAAGGTCAGTCCGGGCAGTCTGCAACGCTTGCTTTTTCAAAGGAAGGAAACAACGAGTGTCTTGCGAAAGAGAGGAATCCACTGCCGCCACTGCCTCTCCCCCTTGAGTCACCGGCGACAGACAGCAAGAGTTGCTCCGAAACACGGAGGATCCTCTCCTCGAGTGGGCCAACGAAACATCCAAAAGTAAGACATCGTGTCGTGTCCTTTAGAAAAAGAATGACAATTGAGGAAGAACATCACATCCAGAGCCAAACTTTGAGAAACTGTTCTCTGATGATCCATGATGATCCATGATTCTCTGATCTGTGTCCTCTCTATGACTCGTTCCTGTGCACATGTGACTCTGTCTGTGCGCGTAGTCTCGGCCGTCTCGGCCGTGGGGCTCGGTCCGCTCGGTGTGGGTCGGCGGATGGCAGCAAGTGACTGTGGCATTCGGTGGGGAAATACATATGCCACCGAAAGGTTCCTAGATGGTGCCACACTCGACATGAACTGCTGAAACAGCATACGTTCACAGGACCTGCTTCGGACATTCATGCACACGTGTGATTCCGCAACCTCAAAGAAACGCTGAAGTGAAAAGAAAGAGTCTTGCGCTGACCACAGCAGTCTTCTTGTTGCGTTTTCGGTGCCAAGCAAATGAAGCAAACTACGGTTTAAGAGCTCTCTTAGATGTGAATTCTATGGAAGTCGTCTGGGTATCTTCGGGAACGGAAAGATGTCTGAAACCCACAAAAGTTGAAATGCTTGAGAAATCGCTCTCGAAAGCACTGCAGGCTTCGGGATTCCGTACTTGTACGCACTCCACTCCACTGTCCCTAGCAACATCCTCAGTGCAGCAAATTCGCCCCAACTCGAGCACCAACTGTGAGCAATCTCCACATCCCATCGAAGCTCCTCTCGGCAAAGCACAGCGCGCAGCTTCTTCCAGCGGCAGAACAAGGCAACTTGCAAGGCTGCCACCTTGGTCCGAAGCGCAAGACTCGCTTAGTCCCCCAAATGGTTTGTTGCCCTTAGTTTTGTTTTCTTCAGATTTCTTGTCCAAGTCTTGACCAAAGAGCAGCAAATGCGTGCCAAAAACCGTCCTTCGTTGCAGTCAATGGTTCTTTAGACGCTTGGTGCTGCTGAGGCCATGGGAAAGTGGATGTTTAGTTCCAAAAAGGATGGCTAGAGAATCTCAAATGGTCGTGAGCTCTTCTGAATTTGAGAGACTTCAAGATCGCGAAGAAAAAGCCCTCGAGGGGAGAAGAAATGGTGGGTCGCAAAAAAATGGAGAGATTGGTCTTGGAGTCCTGCAATTGAACTTGCATCTTGGGAAAACTGCCTGTGAGGAGATGCTACATGTATCCACATGTCACATATCTCCAAGCCGAAAGCTATCTCACTCCATCTCGTTGGATATATAATTAGGTGATGGGTTTGCCAGATCCCTCATGTGGCGTTCAATAGCCTCAACACCTGTTTCGGGGAAACCCTTGTCCTGTGACAGAAGCAGTGACCCACGCAGGATGTGAAATGTTTGGTGGCTTCCTGTGTACCAATTCGATTCTCATCTTCCGTCTTCCGGTGTGTTCCCCGCATTTAACGACCCATGAGGCCCCAACCACTGGTAGCCAGGGCAAGACGATGGCCTGGCAGCCAGGACCAAAGAAAACAACCTTCCTTTCCAACAGTTGATTCCTTTCTTTCGCAGCCGAAAAGAGCCACCTTCTTCCACCGGGTTCCGACCTGCCAGTCTCTCTAGGGCCGCGGACCCAGGCCGTGTGGAACAGCGATTCGGACCTCGGTGCCCAGTCGCTGGGCTATGCCCGGACCACGTGAGGTTTGATCCGATACCTGAACCGAAGACGAAGAGACATCGGGTCACTCGGGTCACGTGGCACATGGCATGTCTATTTTCGGTCCATTCGGCTAGTCCTATATAGCTGCAGAGACTTTGTGCCCTCTCAACACAATCAGCTGGAGCTCCACTGTTCTCTTGGGACCAAGATGGACCAGTCCCAAGGGCCAATCACACCTTCCCTTCAAAAGTGCTACGACATCTTGTTGTTGCTCTTGTTCCAAACACATCAAGGTTTAAATAACCCATAGCTGATCAAACGTTGATGCCACTGATGTCTCAGATGGCACTTCCCTTCTAAACAGCTGCAGATCAGGTCACACGTCAGTCTGCCCTTCAAAAACACATTCAATGTTTGGCCATCCACGTATCTGCCTGCCAAGTTCTGCGACAACACTGTTTCTTTGACCAAGCCACAGGGAAAGGCTCAGTGTGATGGACGTCAAAGCCTCAAAACGCCCCACAGATTAAAAGACAAGGGTTTGGAGAGAAATGTGGAGCTTTGTTCTCTTTTAGATACGATACTCGGCTTTTCAGAAGCTTCTTTCCTAGAATATCAGAATATCATGAAGCTTGTGCAGCAGAAACCTTTAGACTCGAAGACATGGAGCGTCTAGTGGGGAACTCTACAAGTTGAGGGTCGCAGAATTGACGCAGCACTGCGGCGTTCAACGCCCAAAAACTGCTCTTCATGAGGTGTTGAAGGCAACCCGAAAATAGAAATGCATCTTTAGAGCCTCTTTGCGGGGATCAGCCAATAGTTCGTCTGTCTAGCTCCTTGTGGTATGACTTCGAAGCAACTCAAACGACGACCGTCCCGTCCCCCACCGAAACATCTGACGCACCGCACTCTCCCCGAGCAGTCGAAGGAGAGTGCGGAATCGGCACGCCGCCCGCGCTCGGCACCCCGCACCCCGAAGCCAAGCAGGCTGAAGATCTCGCCGCTCTGGCGATGTGGGAAGCGCGTTCTTCGCGCTCACGAAGCGAACGTACACCGCGGACGGCCGGTGAGGTTCGACGGCACCGGAAACACGTGTCTTGTGTCTTGACGCTGCCGAGTTGGACCGACCGAAAAAAGCCTGGGAACGTGGATGGATGGGGCGAAAGAACTCCAGACAAAACAAAGACGTTGCCTTTGATACTCCATGGCTGGGATTTACTGTATCCAGGCATGTTTACAGCAAGCACGTTCTGGACTTCGGACGACACTTCCTATCTTTGGCACTGTTTCCCTTGCGAATTGAAGTTGGACTGCTTCTTGGTTGAATTCCAATCGGAATCCGACACCCGACATCCGACAGTTGAACGAGGAGCAAGGCGCTACAGGAAGCTCCCCAAGCTACGCGGCCCGAGTTGGATTGGGGTCGCTGTCGCTGTCGCTATGACTATGCCGCTATGACTATGCATACATGACGGACGGTGTAGCTGCTAATGTTGCTGATGAGAGTCTCGAACACACACGACCGCGGGCTTGGAATATAAACACCCATCCTTCCCGCATACATACTACTAGGAGCAAGGACGCTACTAGGGGCTCCTGGCATCGCTACTAGTAACAAGCTACTAGGGGCTCCTGGCCTTACTATATACTAGGAGCAAGGACGCGAGGTGGTAGGTCCCAGGTGAGGCGCTGTCGCGGACTTTTCGACTGGGCCGATCTTTCCCGAGAAAACGGTGAGCGGAGCAGCTTGGGGGTTGCATCATCGGGCGCAAGGCTGTGTTTTTCCTCTTCTGGTTGCAAAAGTTATAGATCATCTGGAAGAGCTGGAGGTTGTGATAAAGCAGCTGGAGCTAGTTCCTATATGTATCTGAAGACAGTGTGCATGTGCCTGTGTTGATCCAGCTTTGACACAACTTTCATGATCGGAACAATCATATCGGAGTGCTTGTGTGAGGTATTTGGGCTATTGTCTGAAGCAAAACAGGTCTTTGGGGGACCGTTTCATGCAGTGTATCTACATGCCAATGGGCAACCCCTTGGAACTTGAAGTCCCCAAGTATTGCATGTGCATGCGTGGACCAGAAAGAAACGAGCGATAAGCTTGGCGGCTTTGGGGGGAACGAAGGGTGTCTCTTCTGTCTCTCGGATCTGGACGCATCTCTCTACTATCTGCTTGCTACCCTCAGCAGCCCAAACTGAAGCTGCAAGAACTTGCCAGGTTGTGCAGCCAGGTTGTGTCAATCACCTACGCGTTTTTCCAGCCCGGCACAACATCAGACGCACCGAAATGTCTTGAACAAGGGTGGATCTGCAATCTGAGCAGAGTTCATATACCAGCTCGTTTCAAATGGTCGAAGTGGATATTGTGCTATCTCTAGGCATACATCAAGAGGACAGCATCTGGTGCTGTTGGAGGCCCATGGAGCCGGTGCAAAAAGCGCAGCCACATCTGCTGTGCCTTTTGGGCAACGTCCTTTGGATCATCTGCTGTGCCCCACATCTCAAACACATGCCACAGCCCGGTTCCAAGCACGTTCTGCTGTGTCCTCAAGCATGTTCCCGTTCAAAAAGAGAACCCAATTTGGGCCTGGGCCTTCAGGAAGCCAGTTAAGAATACCTACGGTATCTTGAGATTCAACGTGTTGGAAAGCTTAACTTGAGGTGGTCAAAACTGATTTCTTTTGATTCAAAACTGGTACGGTACAGAAACATCAAACACATGAAAAAGCCACACCATTCGCAGACTCCATTCAGATTCTTTCCGTTGCTTTCCCGTTGCTATTGGCCGTCAGAGCCTTGTTGAAACCGAGGGAATCCGAAAGGTGGCTTCATAAAGGCCATACACCAGAAATGAGGCACACAGGCAAACCTTTTCCTATGAGATCTTGTGGCGAAATGTCCTCGACCTCCATATGGTGCTGTTTGTGGGGGACAGTGTCCCCGAAGCTTCTCAAATGTCAGGGCCAGCATTTTCCTGTTTCAAATTCGCCACGACCATGCGCTGTTTCTTTTTGCCAGGCGAACGCAGCAGCATCGCCGAGCAGTAGAATTGCTCAAGGTCATTCAGGCTGTGCAGCAATCGTTCTGTTATTGCGGGATGCTCCGAACATGGTGATTCAGGAGACCCAGTTTGTGATGCGGAGCTTCCTCGAACCCTGAAATGAAGGAACCAAACCCTTTGGCCATCCACTAGATCTTCAACAGTCTGCAACTCCAGGTGAATTCCGTCCTGCATCTGTGATTGCACGCACCCATGCAGTCGCCTTGAGATTCCAAGTCTTCAAGAGCCGCTTGGATCGGCAGGCGGAAAGCGGACGGCCAGACCAACAGTGCCACCGCATTTCTATTGACTTGCCCGTTTCAAAGGTTCCTTCCACGTGACCTGGCGAAGGCTGAACCAACTGAAATCCAAGGTCTGGCTCAAAAATGATCTGCATGGTACAATAATGTTATGAACCAGGATAGCCTATACCGCAAACCAGACAAGCCCGTCCTACCAAGGGATGTACCGAACGACCACTGCAAGTCCTTCACTGGATGCATATGTATATATATATATTATATATATTATGCTATAGATTATATAGTATATATTATATATTATATATTATATATTGTATATTATATATTATATATTATATATTATATATTGTATATATTGTATATATATATATATATTGCAAAAGAACTTGTTCTTGACACACACCGTCTTGAAAGCCATGCTTGTGACTGCAGTGTTTTCCATTTGTGTGTGTGTGTGTGTGTGCGTGTGCGTGCAGACAAAACACCACCGAACGCCGAACGCTCATTGGCAAGCTCTAACGACCAGCGCGCCTCGAACCAGAGCGGACCGTTGCCGAAGGCGAAGGCCTCGGTGTGAGCTGTGGACTGAAGGCCTTGGAGACTGCTGCGAGCTGTTGTAGATGACGAAATAAATGAAAACCAGAGCCTCAAAAACCCCATCCAAAACGGTTTTCACCACCATGCAAAGAGTTTTCACATCTACTTTCCCTATCTTTCCCTCAGAGCTTAAGCATAGCTCCATCCAATTTGTTGACTGTTTGCTGTTCGGGACACCACTTGGGAAACTCCTGGCTACGGATCCAAGCAGAAATGGTGGCTTCCTCCAGCCCGGGCTTCCACACAAGCGCCGGCCTGGCCACCGGGGATCCTGGCCACGGCGGGTTTTTAGGCGCCGCGTGCCGCGGGTGCGGCTCAGTTTGGACACACAGTTCACGCGATTCTTTTGGTGCCATTATTCTTAGGGAAAACAATCAATGACTCCACTGTATGACTGTATGTCACATCACCGCTGGGGAGAGGCTTCACGGAGCAATTCTTGAAGACATGTGATGCATGTGATGCCACATGTGCGTTCTTGCCTGATTGGCTGCTTTCCTTACATGTTGTGGGAAGTCTGCGGTTTCTCCACACTCAAACCCGTGCACTACTATGAGATAAAAGGGAGCAACAGAGTAAAGATTGTCAAAGCCATCAGATACTCCTGTGACTAACGAACTAATGAAATGATTAAAAAAAACACACACAAAAGCAAGCTAACTAAAATTGTACTAACTAACTGATCACCTGACTGACTTACTGACACGAACTACCTCGCCAAAGAAATGGAAAGCAAAGCTGAGCAGGGCCAAGCGAAGGCAAGCATTGCTCAAACATTCCAACACTGGACAGACCCAGTGAACTGCGCCTCAATGTCGTATGTGGGTGTCGAGCTGGCCCTGCAAATCTGAAGTAAGGCGACGGTTCCTTTATGGTTGGGTGCTTGGTTTGAGGAGGCTATCAACTCACGTATGCGGTCGTCAAAAGAACCTTGCCAATTCATGCCAATTCCCTCCTCTTCTGAAATTGTTGATTCTTTGCCGTGAGCACAAAGTGCTTCATTACACCCCGCCTACCTCCTGCAAACTGGCAAGATTAGAGCGCGCAAACCACTGCACGATGAGTTTGTGGCAGGGTGAGTATTCGTCTCATTGGAAGGTACCACGTTCAAAAGAACTCGAAAGGAACCAACCGTGCTTTCAGTCATCCCCCATTTTCTTGAAGAAATGTTTAATTGTTTGATCCGAAACATTTTAAAAGCTGGGCAGCTGTACCATCCGACTATGGCGGTAACCGGGCAACCGGGTCGGGATTGCGGTCGATCGGGGTCCGGTCAGAACCCCACCCCGGTCAGCCAGTCAGCCGGTCAGCCCGGTCAGCCGGCTGACCGGGCCAGCCGTGAAGTTGTTATGGACAGCAAACAAATAGATTAAACGCGAATTGAAGTCTAAATGGCTTTTCCTTAAATGTTAACACATTAACCGAAATAGAAATAAAACCTACTTAACTTGCAACTGCATTCTACTTGAAATCTAAGTTCAAGTCGAAGAAAATTCTGACTGAGTTCCAATTTAAGTTCAATTAAATTCTAATGAACACTGGTGAACATCGAATCAAATTAATAGATTTTCATTAAAGTGTAATGTAGTGCTATTCAAATGAGTTCCAATTGAGTTCGGATTGAATTTCATTTTCTTTCTAAGTTGAGTTCAAATTCTAACTGAGTTCTACTTGGTTTCTTTATGGATTACAATTGAAATCAGTTGAAATGTGTTTGAATTCTAACCTGGCCGGCCAACCGTTAGTAGCAACCGGCTAACCAGGCTGACCAGCTAACTGGGCTGACCGAGCTGACCGGAATGACCGGGCCGGGTTGGCCGGGAGCCCGGCTGAACACCCAGTGACTGGGCTGACTGGGCCGGGTTGGCCGGGAGCCCGGCTGAACGCCTACAAGGGTTGACTGGACCGGGTTGCCGGAAGCCAGGCTGACCAGCTAACCGGTACCAAGGCCCAAAAGCTCAAGACGAAAACGGACCGACGGGGTGACGGCGTAACGTGCATGTCTGCGGAACTCACTAGCCCTTTACCAAAGTTCAAGAGTTCAAAAGTTCGAGGAAAGCAGGTACGTCTGGCTGATCAGGCCAGATATCCGCATGTGTTGTGGCCGCTTCGTTGGACCATCGCTCACAACACATGGATGGTCCCCCTGCTCTGACAAAAGCAAAAAAGCAAAAGGCAAACCGAACAAATCCAAAAGGATCCCTATGATTCCAAGGGTTACACACACACGCCTCCCCGAAGGGAGGCAAGATTTTAAGCTCCGCGCCAACCCCTGCTAAAAAGCTCAAAACAGCGCGAAGAATCCGAAAGGATCCCTATGATTCCAAGGGTTACACACACACGCCTCCCCGAAGGGAGGCACGTGTGACCTCCATCCTGCCCGGAAAGGAGGTAGGCACATGTGCACGCAAAAGGGACAGATGAAAATGAGAAGGACAAGACAGACAAAGGTGTGTGTGGTTGCCGATGAAAAGGAACCAAGTGAAGAGGGACAACCGATGAGCCAAACCTCATTGTAACGAACCTGGGCCACCTGAACCTCGTTGTAAGTAAAGTACGCGTGCGTGTATGTGTACAAACTAAGGTCCGGACGAAAGTGCGCGCAAGAGAAAGAAAGGATGAGGATGAAGAGACATGAAGACAGAAAGACATGAAAGAAAAGATGAAAAAAAAACGTCTGTGGGGGCCGATGAAAGGGGAACCAAATGAACAGGGACAAACCGATGACAAACCAAACCTCATTAGAAAAACCTGTTGCAGAAGCCTAGTTTGCTTGTAAACACGCCACGCACAAGGAAAGAGGGGGCAGGGGGGGGAAGAAAAGAGAGGGAAAGGAAGAAGGAGACAAAGGTGCTCCCAGCTACAACACATGCGTCCAGGGACACACCAAAAGGAAGGGCTCCCAGCTATGACGGAGCATCCAGGGACACCCAGGGAAGAGGGTGAAGAGAGGAAAGAGAGAAGGAAAGAAAGAGAGAGGGAGAGAAAGGGAAAGGAAAGGAAGGTGTTCCCAGCTACGAACAATCGTCCAGGGACACACCAAAGAAAGAAAGGGGAAATCCTGAGTATTACATTCAGGAAAACCCCAGAAAGCAAAGAGAGAAAGGGGGGAGGGAAGGGGGAGAAGGGGGCTAAGTTCTCCACAGGTTCCAATGAACCTTGAACAGACTTCGGTCGCTGCGACCACGTACGGCTTGCCCAGGGGGCTGCCAGATTTGACCGCTACGGTCACGTAAAGGCATAAGCCAGCTTGAAATTCCTAAAATGAAACAAAATCGGAGTTCTCTCGGCCTAGGCCACCTTCGCCCGCTCTGGGCATTTACATCTCCGGGCAGGGGAGATAGCGACGTACACCCGTTCAACGGGTCCACGGCTGGCACTCTGCGGGCTAATCCCGGGTTGGCGCAAGGCCAAACACACTTAGGATAGGGTGTACTGAACTGAAAGCGGTGCCACACGCCGGCCTAGGGTTCCATTTCCTAAGAGTACGTGCACGAACCACGGGAACCTGGAGGACTTCAAGAGGAAAGAAGGCCAAAAGCTCAAGACGAAAACGGACCGACGGGGTGACGGCGTAACGCGCATGTCTGCGGAACTCACTATCCCTTTACCAAAGTTCAAGAGTTCAAAAGTTCGAGGAAAGCAGGTACGTCTGGCTGATCAGGCCAGATAGCCGCATGTGTTGCGGCCGCTTCGTTGGACCATCGCTCACAACACATGGATGGTCCCCCTGCTCTGACAAAAGCAAAAAAGCAAAAGGCAAACCGAACAAATCCAAAAGGATCCCTATGATTCCAAGACTTACACACACACACACGCACACACACACACAAAAGCCAAGTTCAGCGCCCCACACATCTATAAACCCGTTTCTATTTATATATGTTTCAAGGCTGCCAACGCACTTCTTGTAGAGTTGGGCGGGGCGCACCTGTGAGCAGAACAGCGGCACCAGAAGATCAAAGATAGAAACCACAAACGGCCTCAAAGCTCCAAATGGTCCAGCAACGCGCCTGCTTGGCCAAGCAAACGCTTCCCGCGCAATAATAATTCAATCACAAATCAATCCAAGGCCGGCGCTTGGACGCGCCCTCCTTTCTTGGGCGCCTCGCGCGAAATAGAAATTACATAATTGAAAAACATTGCGTCGAAATCGCCCAACGCAATCAACCGCCCCGCCTTTGCCGGCTCGCGTCTCTTTCGCGACGAGTCCTTGCGTCGCGTGTCCAAGGCTGCACCCCAAGAACAAAGAGAATTGCACCTCGTAGAACTGCAAATACGCGATGGGCGGCGGCGCCTGTCTATTTCCACGGCCGTCGAGAGAACCAAGGCAGCAAAAGGCCAGCGGCGTGCGCTTGCTGAGGACCCCACTGACAACCACACCTTGCGCCGGGAGGTGCAAAGTTTTGATGGTTGCTGCGGCACCTGGGCTAAACCGTAAAAGCTGTATTCGAACAACGTCTATGCAATTAAGTTGTCTGAGGGGACAGGCAGCAACGCCGTTTTGCAGCCAGTCCCTAGCTTATGAGCGCAGCGAGCAGCTTCAACTTCCAATCCACGCTTTATATACATAAATAAGCGGTCCTCTTCAGTCAAGCCAAATTCCCCGACCTTGGACGTTTGAATTTCGAGATTACAAGCAACGCGTTGCGCGTGAGCAAACAAACTCTTGCCGTGCAGAAACAGAAGACGTGCCTCAGGTACTGCATGCAACGTTGTTGTTGCAGCGTGCGCGCGCGTGTTCTCACATGACGGGCGTTTCTAAAGACGCATCTTCCAAAGCAACCAGTCACTCACGTTCATACAAGCCCTCTCCCATATGAGCATACAAACAAGCCTCACCGAGCTCACGCAGCACATGCTGAGAAAACTTCGCCAATCGCAAACCACAGAACGCCACTGGGGGAAGAAAAGTAAGAAAAAGACAACGGGAAAGTGATGTTGTTGTGACCAGTTGCGATTTGACGACAAAGGGTGATAAGTGTATATATATATATAAAGAAAAAACGCTCCAATCATGTCGCGAAAGGTTGCAAGCGCAGAAGGAGGAGAAGAAGAAGAATAAGAGAATAAGAAGAAGAAGAAGAAGAACAAGAACAAGAACAAGAAGAAGGGGAAGAAGAAGAAGAAGAGGGGAAGAAAGAAAAGAAAGAAAGAAAGAAAGCCCGCGTCCTTTGGAAACAATTGATTATGGGGGTAGTTTCCTGCAGATTCCAAAGTGTAGTTGCGACGTAGGCAATGCCTCATATAGGTGTCCACCACAGCTGAAGAGCTTGTTCAACGAGTGCGTTGCTCAAAGGTTCCAGGGTCAACTCGCTCAGACTTCGATGTTATAGACCTTCATGAGTTGACATATATAACCCGCGGAGCTTTTTGGCTCTTCACTCGATGCAGAAGCCGAACAGCAGCCGCTGTGGCCGCACCAGCGCTAGCACCAACACCTACGCAGGCTGAGGGAAAGCATTCTGTGCGCAAAGAATTTGGCAACGCGGCAACGTTTCTCTATTAGCAAATCGTCACCTAGGTTTCGATAAGTGAGCGGAATCAGCACTATAGCTTGCGTCGCTAAAAATTGCTATGTGCCTCGGTATTGCTTTATGTTTCCTGTAGCTCCCTCTTTGTCTTTCCCAACTACAGGCAACTAACAATACAATGGTGTTGGACGCTTGCGCTTTGGGGCGCAGTCTTGTGCACCTTTGTCTTTTCCGCCTTATGTCCACCCAAAGAATCAGAAGTTGCCATTGCAACGCGTCGGGAAAAAGGCCTGACAAGACGAACTTCTCAGAGCGTTTCAGCCCAACCTTGAGGGAGGACGACGTGGAAGATGTTTCTAGAGATCACTACTGAAGAACATCACAAAACATACTCTCACTTTACTTCCACTTTCACCTTCAACCGGTTGAACACTCACTTGTCTCACTCACATACTCAACTGACTGACGCACTCACTCATTCACTCAATCCCTCGCCCTCGCTCCCTCCCTCCATTCCTTCCTTCTTCCCGCGCAGGCTCATTGACTGACTCACTTAAGTGACGCGACCCGACGGCGACGGTGACGGTGACGGTGACGGTGACGGTGACGGCGACGGCGACGGCGACGGCGACGGCGACGGCGACGGTGAAGGTGAAGGTGAAGGTGAAGGTGAAGTGAGGTGAAGTGAGGTGAAGTGAAGTGAGGTGAAGTGAGGTGAAGTGAGGTGAAGTGAGGTGAAGTGAGGTGAGGTGCAGTGAGGTGCGGTGAGGTGCGGTGAGGTGAGGTGAAGTGAAGTGAAGTAAAGTGAACTGACATGAAGTGAAGTGAAGTGAAATGCAGTGAAGTGAAGTGTGGTGAATGAAGTGAAGTGTGGTGAAGTGAAGTGTGGTGAAGTGAAGTGAGGTGAGGTGAGGTGAGGTGAGGTGAGGTGAGGTGAGCTGATTGTTTTGGTCTATCGAATGAAGCCTGCCCGACAAAACTTGAGGCCGAGGGTAGGTGGCGAAAGCTAGCAGGGATGCATAGTGGAGGCGAAGCATACAGCGCCGT
>CAXAMN010021473.1:2218902-2294467 GCA_963970005.1 Durusdinium trenchii | reverse complement strand
CCATCGCTACTAGGGTGGAGGCCATCGCAAGTAGGTTGGAGGCCATCACAAGTAGGTTGGAGGCCATCGCACTGGCCACTTTCTTCACTTGCCAGGTCAGTGCTCACAGACTGTGGGCTCACCGCCCACAGTCGGCTCATGAGATTCAGTCTGACTTCCCTCACCTGCGGCTTTCCCCAGTGCTAGCGTGCAATTTGGGTCTCACAATGAAAAAAACGTTGTAAAGAAAAAAGAAAGACGTAACACGTGTAACATAAACCTGAGTCCAACCCTGTCCAAAGCGAAACACCTGTACGAAACACTCTCAAAGCTCCAGGCCAAGCAGGTAGAAAAACCAGCCACCAAGAAGTGGCGGTCTGGCACTCCGTAAGGCCACAAGGGAGGGTCTGAAACACTTCCGTTTCACTGTGGCGCCGAGCGAGGAGACCGACCAAACAGTAACTTGACACACAACCGCATGATAGGGCGATTGCGGTGAGTTGACCCTCCTAGACCTTTGGGTTGCGGCGACAACCCTACTTCAATTCTAGACGTTCTCCCTTTTTGTTGGACATGTTGCCATATCAGCAACCCCCTTGCAGCAATAGAAGAAAGACCTAGCAGAACGCACACATCCAACTTCTTCTGCCATTGGAGCTACAAAATCACAGCAGGATGTCCATGTCGCCGACCGTCGCCGGTTCCATCGTCCCGGTCTCTGTGTCCAACGCCCTCTCCCACACGTTCGCCGTCTAGACCGGCACATACGACCCCTCCTGCCACTGAAGAGCCACTGACATCGAAATGATCAGCAGCCCATGAAAGAAGACGAAAGTGAACCTGCGAAGCGAATTGTCACGCGGTCCTGGAAGCCGGCCGAAGCCGGTTGAAGCTTAGCCGATCGGATCACGGGCCAGAACTTCGTGCCGAAGAAACACATGTTGGTGCACCTTTTTGTTGAGGAAAGCACATCAAGCAACACCAACATGCCATGTGGCAATTCATCTACTTGGTGGAAAAGCTGACCACCTGTATACACTGTATGTGTGATTTCTTGCCTGCAAGGTGTCTAGAAATCCAGGCAGGTCTCTAGGCAGGTCTCTGCGAGGACCGAAGCCAAAAAAGGTGCCCATAGGTGCCAGTCAAATGAAAGCACCTTGCCGAGAGCAGCAAGTGTCTTGTATGCTTGGCAGTCTTCTCCTGGCGAAGTGCCACTCTGACACGTTGAATCATCTGCAGCACAAGTTGATAAGTTGTTGTTTCACAGTTGGTCCCAATCATATCTATCCCCAAAGCTATCCTCCAACAGAAAACTTCGCTTCAGCTCGGAAAGTTAAGAATGTTACACTGATATGGAGTGCTCGAACTGATTCTGTCAAATTCGTCGCGTCATGCCACTATAGCAGGGAAAATGCGTTGAAATGGTGTGGTCAGTGACACTGGGCAGTGATTCTCGTCATGCACTATCACTCCTGAGCGGAATCGATCAGAAGCTCCTGCGCACCATCCTGCGAAGAATCATCCACGTCTGGACGCGAATCATCGCTTGTGTCAAACCATGTCTGACATACTAGCGATTGCCTCCAAACTACGTTACTAACGATGGCCTGCAACCTAATTGCATAAGGGCATAAGGAATCTAACCTAGAAGCGACACTCTAAAATCACAGAAGCCATTGCAGTTCTTGGATGTTCTTATTTGTGTTCACGATACCAGATTCAACCAGGTCTCCCGGGCGGGCTCATACTCCATGTGAGCCGTTGTGGGCGACGTGCCGACCTTTTCACCTGCGCCCAGGCTCGATCTCGCCGACCACGAAAAACGAGAAAACGAGAGAAGGAGGATGGGTCATGGACCGTCATGGATGGGCCAGGATGGTCATCATGGTCAACCTGGCAGAAGACATGGATGCACGTCCCAAAAAAAGAAACAGACGTCCGTTGCCGAGTATAGATCGGCAAACGGCTCGGACTTCGCATGATTCACCAATCTGAATCAGGAAGGACATCCTCATTGACCGTACCATCCCAAACCTCGGAAAGGAAACCGATGGAAAAAACGAGGATTTGGTGCCCTCAAAACATGCACAAGATCACTTCGCAAGCTGGAGATCCTCTGGTTCGGCAAACAAAGGCCGATGGTAGATGGTGGTGTTTCAGGGGCTTCACTCCCATTTCAGGGGCTTCTCTCCCAAGAGCATAGAACTTTGATGAGTTGTGGCTAGAGTCTGATCTTCAAGTCACTAGGCACTAGACCAAACAATGCGATGTAGAACACAATGGCTCCACCGGATTGGTCTTTTCTTTGTTTTTCGAAGATTGTGGTCCGTGTCCACAGTTCATCCAGTCTCATCCATTTACAAGCTTTTTCTCATTGCTGTTCTGTCTGTATATGTCTCTTTAACACTCTTTCACGCTCAGAAGCCCCAGTGTGCTTGCCAAGCCAAGCCAGCCAAGCCCAAAACGACACAATTCGGCACCGCTGTTGTCGCCCCGACGGGGGACGACTCCGGAAGACTGGCCTTGGAGTCCACCTGCGCACCCCGCAGGTGAGACGCCTGGGTCCGTGCGGTCGGGTCGGGTTTCCTCTCGGTCCTCTTGGGAAGCCCAATGAGTAAGGAAGAAGAAATGAGTAAGGAAGAAGTCAGAGATGCAAGAACCATTGCTCGCAGTGTTCTTTTTCAAAGTCGGAGCTTGGAATTTGGCTTCCGTCACTTGCAAGAACACACAACCCAATAGACCCGGCACAACCAACCCCTTCCCTCCCAATCACTCACATGCGCATTCAACCATTGCGTCATCAGGCTATCCTGCCTCAAAGGTCTGCCGTCGCAAACATCCATCACGTGCGTCGCACGTGCATCGCTTGTGTCGTACGGGCAAATGATGCAGATCGATGTGCTATGCAGAGAGTGGCTGAAGCTAAGGACCTCTTCTTCGAAGTGAAAAGACTCTGCTTTGATACCTCCTGCGGCCTGTGCCCATACGGTTTTCCATGTTTCTGGACGATCGCTCTTTCTCACCAGCAAAATTGGGCAACCCGTTGAACACCAAATGCAAACACCACCTACTTTTCGAATCGGATCAAGTGCGCCTTTGGATTTGGTTCCACAATCCACGTGTGGCAACAGCTCCAACTTGTAGTCTACAGAAAAATACCTCTGGGAAATGGACCTGTGACTTGAGCCTGGCTAGCTGGGCCAACCACTTTCTGACCACCCCAGACGTTCAATTCACGTCAAAACCGCGTCGCTCAACTTCCGCGAGGTCCCGTCGTTCGTGACATCGACGTGGGAAGTCGAGCGACGTTCGGGTTAGGTGCGAGTCGGAGAGGGTTTGTTGAGCGATTTTTCCCGACCTGGGAGAGATGTATGATATATGTAATTATATATATATATGTAGATGTTACATATATATATATGTAGATGATACTAGATGATGATATTGTCATACTGTAGATGAACATGGGAGGACAAACAAGTTTTTCAAAAATGCACCAAGCAAATGCATAGACTCACTCACTCTTGCTTCCACAGCAACAGCTTGAGTAGCATGGTTGGCTGGCACAGCAACATTGCGGGTCTTCAGCACCAGAAAAACTCCATGTACAACACTTCAGAATGGAGGCTTAACAGGACAGGAACATGCTGACGTTAACCCTTCTCGAGCAAACAAGCTCAAGATCGAACACGAACCACCAGGAAGAGAATCCGCAGCAAAATCCCGAAAACACTGGAAAAGTATCTCAAAACACTGGAAAGCAAGTTCCATCTAAACTTGCCAAATGTACCAAACCGGAGGTCTTTCTGTCTTCTTTTCCTCGGTGAAGTGCACTCGACCGGAGGAGTTCTCAATCTGGCGGGCTAATCCCAAACGCATGCGATGCCTCGCAGCAAGCAGTTCATGGTTAGCATATCTACCAGAAACACTGGCTGCAAAACACGAAACAAATCCACAGATCACAGATCCACAGAATGCCATGGAAGTGCTCTGCACAAAGTTTCACGGCCTACATCGAAGTGGCCAGCTCCACGCAGTGCCAACGTGCCAACGCTGCAGCAGTAGAGAGAACGGCGTCTATCCAGCTCTCGGTCATCCTGTGAACGGCGTCAGTTCTGTTTCTTGAAAGGACCACATCACAAGGTGTTGGCCTTCAGGAGATGATGTCTGATTAGCTCAGAGACGGCATCTTTATGGGTATGTATGTTTAATTAGGGAGACGGCATCCAAAGGGTTTCATTGTTGATTGTTCAAACTGGGAGGTCTCCCTACTTTAACACACACCCAAATGGCTTTGCAAATTGATCCCCTCCTGAAAAGTGCAAGTCCAGTCTGTTTCGCCAACTTTTACTGGCAGCCTCACAGAAAGCATTGCAGTACCTAGATAAGGCATAGTCCAGCAAACTGAGCATCGCACAAGGAGCAAACGAAGTCTAACCTCGGAATCTTAAAGAGGAGGCCCTGTGAGTCTGCGGTATTCTGGACTTGTATCTGAAAATTCACACCTGAAGAGGTGTAAGCTCTAGCTCTTTCAAGACTTTGGGTCCGACACAGAAATCAAGAAAGTCTGGGACTCCGGCAGAGTGCAGATGCTCGAAAAGCTGGCACCTGAGAGGAAGAACTCACCTCGACTCGTATCGTATGATAGGATACCTCGACCGCCGCCCTCACTCTCACTCCAAGCCACAGTTTCAGCGGCACAGAGTAGACCCACGAGTCCAATGGACTGCTGTGCCTGAAGGAAACTCGATCCCGCGTCAGATGGTCAGCGTTCTTCATGACGCAGGACAGATGGTCAGCGTGGTGGAAACGGAAACTAAAAGGTTGGTTTCGGAAACCGAACGCACAGCTCAGTAGTTGCGGAACAATACTTTATTCCTTGTAAGATCTCAGAGTTTACAAGCTCCCTCTCCCGTCGGGCCTCTGCAGGGGAGAAAGGTAACTTACGGCGGTCCTGGAAAGACTGGAAGCGTTGTCTACCGCTGAAGATTGAAGATAGCATTGAAGCATATCCGATATGAAGCATCCAGATATCCATTGTCTACCAAGGCTGGAGATATCCATTGCATCCAGATATGTCCTCAATATGATGTACTTCTCATTTCAAGAACTCTCTGAGACTTCGACATCCAAGGCAAAAATCCCTCGTACGCAGCTGCCCATCCGCTCCAAAACGCCGGCAAAGCGGGTCGCCTCAATGGAGGACTCAAGCTCGCTGCAGGTCGGACGACCAAACGGGGGGTTCACTGGGTGGCTCGACGGCTCTGGCCCCCAGACTCCAACCGGCCAATGACACCTGACCACGGACGAACGCGGCGAAGTACGCGGTTCAAGGTGAAGATCAGTCTGGCACCATCGATTTGCGACATGAACAAAGGCTAGAAACAAATGATGTTCACTTGAGAAACAAGTTCACCACTGCTTGTTTTCAACACTCAACAAGCTGTGCAACACGGCATCACACGTCATCCAAGAAAGTTTCAAGTTCTGGGCCTGCACATTTGGATCATGCACATTGGACAGGACCAACGACATCTGCTCCATTGATGTGAAGCTGGACTGCAGCACCTTGAAGGGATCAAAGAACCGAATCGACCATTTTGGGGTCTCGTGGGTGCGAGACAGACCACTGAGAAGTCAAGCTTTGATTGAGCAAGCAAACCCAGCCTGGCTTACCAAGTCAATACCATAGATTGCCCCGTTCCACACTCCGGAAAGTGCCTCAGCCCGACTTTGGGTACATGGCATAACTTTGCCAGAGTGGACAAACACCCAGAACCAGGAAGTCGGATAGGATGCAACGAGCTGCCTTCCACCATGGGTTGTTTCGGAAACAGTTCCATGCAACTGCCCCTGTGACGCTTTTGTTGCTAAAGTTTACTTGTTCTTCCATGAAAAGTGAGCACAAAGCTGGCATCAATGCTGTGCATGCATCGTTTGGAGGTTCAACTGCCCATGGCGACGCCATAACGACGCGCATTTCTTCGTCCAAGTAAACCAGGCAAGTCGCGGTCCAAGAGTTCCCTAAGCGAAGGCCACCACTGAAGGCGTAAATGGGGCCTGGGTAAGCTCAAATCAAATGCAGAATGGATGCTGATTCGAAGGGACACAAGTGTAACATGTAATTGGCCTGGATTGTGGATTTTGTGTGCCCACTACAAGCCCTCATATATATATATATATATTCGATGAATCTTGATCAACATATGTCGACTGCTGCTACCCTTTTCTGCGAATCGATTCAGGTCTGTACTGTCTGTACTGAAGTGCTTTGGTTTGAAATGCGACCCACGTCGCTTGTGTCATCTGACATCTGACACTCTCCCTGTGGGAGCACTCCATCCGTATTTAGTGACCGAGAGGATACCGCAGGGGCGGTCCTACGGCCACAACGGATGCCAGCTCTGGACAGAGCAAAATGAAAGGATTAAATGAAACTCCCTAGTCATCGTCAATACCTGGGACCGGCAGAACAGGTATGATGGCTAGGCGGCGGGCAGCCGAAAATGGACAACCGGACGGCAGCGGCAGACAGCACAGTCCTAGTCTCTCGTGGCCGGCAGCCCAGGCGGCAAGCGTAGCAAGCATAGCCATGGTAACTGAAAGTAACCAAAACACGGCCCTCAAGCACCAGCAAGGCCTAAGGTGAAGTGGCTATCACCAGGAAACCAGACTCTTCCGGCAACAAGCCAAGTCAGCCGTGGACATGGATGTAACTAACAGGGTGTGGCAGGGTGGGAGAAAAAGTTTAACTTGAGGTACCAGCAGCGACACTGCTCCTCAAGGGGCGTCTCCCCAGTTTGGCTTGAGCGTTCAAACATTGGGAGACGTTGATTCGAAGCTTCCCAAATAATTCATCATCACCGACCCTGCCTACCTTAAATGATTGAATATATTCGATGAATCTTGATCAACATATGTCGACTGCTGCTACCCTTTTCTGCGAATCGATTCAGGTCTGTACTGTCTGTACTGAAGTGCTTTGGTTTGAAATGCGACCCACGTCGCTTGTGTCATCTGACATCTGACACTCTCCCTGTGGGAGCGCTCCATCCAAGGCACTAACGTATCCAGAGCACTCAAACGAACTGAAAGACCTGAGCGATGAGGTGGTAGGGCAGCTGGAGGAGCATGAGCAGGGGGTAGGTGTGGAAGAGACGAAAGTCATGTCGTTCAAACCACGGGTCGTGTTCTCCCTGTCTGCTGATGCCATCTGACCAGTTGTCCTTACTCTGGACCCATTCAAAGTAGCATGCACTACGGAGTGCAAACAGAAGGCCATGGATAGCCCCGGCCATAGAATCCAGCTCATCGTTGTTGCTGCGGCCTCGTATGAGGGCCATGAGTGCTGCGATATTGTCAACAAACCATATACCATGCATTCCACGAGCTGATGAAGCATTGTACGCAAGGCCCATGTAGACTGTCAAGAGCTCAAGCTGTGCAATCTTGGCCTCATGATGGGACCACACCGTGAAGATCTTTGGGCTGATGTGGACGACATAGGCCCTTCGACTACCACGGGGGTCAATGAACAAGACTCCCGCAGAACCCTCGCGAGGCCTCTCTTGCGCCGCATCGGATGCAGCCAAGTACCGGTGTTGTCGCACTGGATTAAGCGGTAGTTCTCTTTCGGGCTTCAACTGAAGTAGTGCTCGAATTCGATCAAAGGACTGTTCAATCTCCGGTGTCATCACGACTTGCGAGGAGTATTGTCTTTCCTTGATGCTATGGAGGCCCGACCGGCCGAGCTTGCCGAAGCATCCCGTGGTCAAGAATCCCAGGCAGCCAAAAAGTTTGGCCGCCAAGCCTGGAGGGAGGCGACGCGTCTGAGTGGCCTCCACCATGATGTCGGTGACCTTGGTAAGCAATCGGTCACGGGCCCAGAACTTGACAGGAGCACCCTGGTGGCAGGCTGCCACGTCGTGGATCAGCCCCAGAAAATCAGACTGGGCCGCCAAGGACTGATGTTTCTCGGTTTGGAAGGGTGAGCCAAGGCATCGTGCGAGTTCATTGACGAAGGCCTGGCCAGTGCCGCCCATAATACCACAATCCTGGATTGTCAAGTCATCAAAGTACATACTGGTCATGCAATAGGCCAGGCGGCGGCATGCAGCTTGGAAGAATCGGGGAAATCGATTGAACGAACATACAGCATTTGGTAACCCGAACAGAGAACCATAGTATTGCCGAAAACGGGGGCCACCAACATGGTGGTCGTAGTAGGCTACCACGGCCATGTTGCTATGTGCCGGCTTCATGGGAACATAGCGGTAAGCGTTGGGTAAGTCCTCGCCCCCGGACCAAATACCAGCCTGCAGCAACTCAGACGCATGAGCCGAAGATGATGCTGCCTGCCATAGCAGTTGAACATGGAGGCCAGGTTGAATGCTCGTACATAGATCCAACTTGTTCGCATCGGAGCTGAGTGCACTTTGCCCTCCGTCTGCAGCGTCATCTATGACTCGCAGCTTACCAGATGGTTGCTGTATACAAAACCTTCGGATCAGTCTGAATTGGGGGAGTTCCTGGCACAGTTGGGCCCATGTCATTGGGGGGCCACAAAAGCCTTTGGCTTGGTCCTCCTCACCCGCCTGGACAATAGCCGTGTCGTGTTCACCTGGACGAAGGCTTTGAATGATGCGGGCAGCTTCTGGCAGGGCGTCCTGGTAGATGGAGGCGTCCGGGATGTAGTGGGCTGGTTGAGCCTTGTAGACGGGCACGTGCGGGGAAAAGCCCACGGCGGGGAATCCATATATCAGTTGGCCACGAACGTAGTGTCTGGCCATCCGGTAATCAGCATGATGAGCCCAATCAGGGCGATGTGGCGACCTCGGGTGGCTGATCGGACAGGTGGTGGCTGATAGGTTTGGAGGTGGTAGGTGATAGGCCACATTCGACGACTCAGTTCTCGGAGCCAACGGCTTGTACGTCTCCTCACCTGACGAAGGCCCACTCCCTGGGCTGCATATCCAGATGCTGCAAAGATCAGGTCATCATCGACAACACCCATGGTTTCAAATGGGGTAGGTCTCTGCTGCAGTTCCAAGGGCGAGTTCAAAATGTCGCTCCTCCCCTACGCCAAAGGGGATCATAGGTGGTAAGGCTTTAGCAGCAGCAGCCGCTCCGGGCTGCTGAAGGCCACTGCGCTCCAATGGGCCCACCAACCGTGGGCCAAAGGCGTGTCCGTCCCAGTCTGGGCGGCTCTGCATGTAGTTGAGCCATTGGTAGCGCGAGTCATCCACTAGCAGGTCTTCGAGCATTGGCCACTGGAATCCCTCCCAACTGACATCCGGACAGAGGGCCATGAGGCTGGCCACCACAATTTCCTTGAGAGAAACGCAGCGGGACTGCCCTGGCGGGGCGGATGCCGGCAGCAATAAGTGAGACCCGTCGCAACTGCTCCCTGGTGGGATGGGAATGGCCTGAGGGCGAGGTAGTACGTGAAGTGGTCCAAACCAAGGCTCGAATGATATCCCCATGATATAGCACGTTGTGGGGGCAGTCGCACACCAGAGTCTTGCCATGCAGGGATGGGAGGTCAGTCAGAAGATGGTCCTGGTCGGCTATCCATCTGGCGTAGTGAAGAACACTCTCAAGAGCAGTCCTGCCTTCCCCTGTCCGGAAGGGGTTTTGCCATGGTGTCAGCGGCCAACGATGGGAAAAGTGCCCGGGGCCGATATAGACGTCCATGTCTGTGAGTTGTGACCTCAGCTGTAACACATCAAATGCGACTTGACGAGTGGGCACCTGGGACGAGTCCTCTCGCGGTGGTGCAAGGCGCAGGTGGAAGCCCATGACATTCATCAGGTCTTCTCGCAGCTCGGACGGTTCGAAATGGAGCAGTGGTCGTACGTCCCCTGAGGTGGTAATGGGCGGTAGTCTTGGGATGGCTAGGATACCGCGTAGCCCTGTCGCGCAGCCCATGCCGTGCAGCATACCGCTAGGGTGAAGACCAAACTAGGTGTGTACTCCGCTTCGTTGAAGGTGGAAAACTGCCCATTACCCGACGAGCGCCACTCGTTGGGGTCATGAATGTGTCCACATCGAACGGCCGGAAGGGAGGCTAACTCACGGATGTTGTGGCGGAACTTTTGGGCTTTGCGCCGAGCTCCCCCGAAGACGCACGCGTCGTAGTCCAAATCCTGCCAATCATCATCCTGGCACAGGAACTGCTCGACCGGGTCCCACCAGTGCAGAGACCTGAGCGGGTTCTCGCGAAGACATGCGAGGTTCTGTGCTGCAAGGCCAACAGATAATCACTGGAGTAGTTGTCAGCATCGACCCGTGCCTGTTGTCCCGCGTCCAGTCCTGGTAGACCCCTTGGGTATTCTTCGGACCGTAGAGGAGGGGGGCCGGGCCGCTTCTCCCTAGCTCTTGATTTGGTAGCACAACTCATAGCCCCCGCAATAGTGGCCACCCGAGGAAGTACAGCTTGAATAGCCCGACGGACCGCCGGACGCGACACGTCCAGGTCCTGGTCGATCTCGATGTCAATCGGTGTGATGATCTCCCATTGGCACCACAGGAAGGCCTTGGACAATGGTGCATGGACCCCACTGAACACATCAAGGAGGACGGGGCAGGGTGAGGCTTCGGTCTTGTGCATATCAGTGGACTCCAACTCGGCCAAAAATGAACGAAAGTCATGAAAGACAGGAGTGTCCAAAGATTTGCCTCGCCCCCCCCCCAACAGAGGAGCGGCCCTCTTTTCAAGCAGCCTTGGGACATCCGGAAGGCGAGTGCTGGTAAGACCCGCAGACCCGTCCTGATTGCAACACGACGCCGCAGCGGTGCGCACCACGTGGGCAGTTCTTCTTGGTGCGGCACTGATTGCGCTGGTATGCCTGACAAAGCTGCGTTCCATCACGAAGGCTGAAAACCACCGACCCCACCGGCCCTGCATCCGCAGGGGGGGCCTTGGCGGGTGACGCGCCGCCAGTAGTTGTACCCGTGGTGATGCTGGGGGCTGGCAGGGCCCCGGCCAACCAAAGGGCGTCACGCTCCCTCATGATGGCGCTGATAACATTGCCGAGGGTTGTGTGGCCCGTGCACCGAGCCGCCCACTGACCGCGCTCTTCCACATCAAGGTGTTGGACCAGCTGCAGGCGCCGCCCCTCCGGGGTGCGTAGAATCAAGTCATGGCAGCGGCTGGAGTAGGACAGCAGGTGCACACTGTCTGCACCGAGCGACTCAGGCGCAGACGGCGCCGGCTCCACGGGGCGACACCCCACAATAGCCAGGGCCAAGAAGTAGGTGTCCATCTTGGCCATGTAGGAAAGCCAGGACTTGGCGGTGATCTCGTCCTCATCATCCTCCTGGAGATACAGGTTGCCCGTCAGGCGTCGACGCTTCTGGCTGTGAGTGCGCTGGAAGGTGAGTGAGCGGACCGTCCACAAATCCATGACCTCGAACTGGCTCCGAGTCAGCTGTCGGCTGAGCCTAGACAGAAGTCGGTCAGAGGGATACTGGCGAGGTTCTGGACGCAAGTGGTAGCGTCGAAAGAAAGCCTCTTTCAACTGTTCGAGCTCCTGTTTGGGAAGCAGCGTCTCTTCCTCCGTCGGAGCTGGAGGCAGGCTGGCCGCTGCGTGCTCGGAGTCCAGCAAGGCTTTGCACGCCGTCCAAGCGAAGCGCAGCCTAGCAGCCTGGAGGCGCCCCTGCATCTCCTCATAGGCAGGATCCTTGATTGTATCGATGAAAAGCTTCTTGATTTCATCCTCACTGCGAGCATAGCGGCGGAACTCCGCAATAGTGCGAATTCCCAACTCAATGATCTTGTCTTTAATGCGCTGCTCAAAGTTGAACTGCAGCGCAAGAGCTGTGAAGGTGTCCTCCGGAGTAGCGAGCTGCTTGGGGACGGTGGCCATGATCCACAAAAGAAGACGGCGGGATCAACGAACGATGGAGAGCAAAGATGGCTGCGGGAGGTCACATAAGACAAGAATGAGCGGAGGCTGCCAAACAACAAAGCGATGCTACAGCTGATAGCAAATGGAGCACAGCACAAGTGTCAACCCTTTTTTTTCAAAAACTCAAAGACGTTCACGGCATAACTACTGAAGCCGCTTTGCAAGCTCCCCGAGCTCCAAGCTCAGGCATTGCAGCGCTGGCCAACCGATAGCCTCGCCTGCCGCGTGGGCCTCGTAGTGGGCGGTATAGAGCAACTGACGGAACGTAGCGCGATCAGCCTCATGGAGACTATCATGATGACGCGCCAAATCATCACATGTAGTATGGACCAATGGGGCGTAGGGAGGCAAAGTACCAGGTCTCGGGGCCGGCGGCCACAATAGCCCCTCCAGCCTAGGCTCTGGGCGTGCTGCCTCCCTGGGCAGGTCTTGGATCTCGTCCCACCATTCAATCCATGATTCGCATAGGTTCCGTGCAGCACGCAACTGAACCTGTACCACCCCTAGACAAGAGGTGGAGGTCGGGGGAAAGGCCCTCAAGGCCGGTCCATCTGATCCCCCACCTCCCAAGCACGGGCCCGTCTGGCCTCGCCCTCCAAGTGTCAAAGGCCGGTCCATTGGCACAAGGTGTGGGCGTGTAGTGCGGAGTTCACTGAGGACACGAGAGGCTGCAGCAAACATGCAAGAACTGACTGTAAAACTTGATCGACGTTCAGAGGAGGGACCTACTCATCGGGCCGACCGCCGAGTCCCTAGATGAGGCAAAAACTTGCGTAGCAAACGAGACGCCCTCTCGGCCTACCCGGTAGGCGTGCTGTTTCTGAAGGACGGCAGCTATTAGTACAAGTGGACCTGGGCATTGCCAGGAAGCACTGCTTTACACGTGGTACAGAAATCTCGCCCGTAGGCCAAGGCCTCATGAATGCTGCGAGCTCGGTGGACTTCGCCTCGATAAGCAGCATTGCGTTGGCGCCATCTGCACCAGGGAGCGTTGTCACGCTCCACATGCCAATGCGATCCTGCTTTCGTTGAGGTAATGAATGAAATTGGGTACCTCGGCAGGGACGGCGGTGTGATGTTGACCTGGCTCCGAGCCCATTTGAAGATGTCAGAGCCGCCCCGCCGGCTGAGCACACCGGCTCGGTCGATAGCCCGCAAACCTTCCAGGCGGGAGTACGCTTCCGAAGGAGCACCGCCTGATCCATGCGATTAGCAAACCAGCCAGCACAGGGGCCCTGTGCACCCCCGCCATGCAATGAACCAGTACGGAATAGCCTGAATACAGAGTTGCCAGGAAGATAGGCAGCACCAACTTCAACTGGCGGTCACGGAGGGCTCCTTGATGGCCAACAGGAACGTTAAATTGGTAGACCTGGCGGGCGCTGACCCCTCCCCGACAGTGAGCGGCAATCTTGTCCATAGCGCTGAGGCTCATGCCGATGTGGTGGGCCTCCAACCAGGCCCGGTCAGTGGGCAGGCCGCCCAAATAGATAGAGCCGTTGCCAGCTTCACCCAGGAAAATGAGCGTGGGAGGCTCTGGGGCGCCGCTGTGCCCGGCCGGCGCCAGCGGTCCCGTGCTGCTGCTCTCCTGCAGGTGCTGAGGCCGCTCAGGCGACGGTTGCAGCACTGAGGGCATGGCCTTGACTTTGGGGGCCGGAGGTGACGTGCTGGAAGGGCCCGCTGCTGCCGAAGATGAAGATGCCCGAGGTGAGGTCGACGGCAAAGGTGGTGGTGCCCGCAAAGATGGAGTAGATGCCGAAGCTGATGAGGGCGAAACCACAGGCAGCGTAGGTGGCACCTTTGGCGGAGGTGCCTTGGGCGGCGTCACCGGTTGGGCGCTGCCGCCAGCAGCAGCCCTGGGTGGAGGCTCCACCCGTGCCCGCTTCGCAGGCCGCGAAGGACTGGTGAACGAAAATGTTGACACCGTGTTCCTCGGCCCCTGTGTGGGCTCGGTCACCGGGCCGGCAGCCGCAGCTGGGGCCGGGCACTTCCGCCTGAGCGCGGCGGTGAGGCGTTGGCC
The DNA here is from genome assembly GCA_963970005.1 of Durusdinium trenchii. NCBI lineage: Eukaryota > Dinophyceae > Suessiales > Symbiodiniaceae > Durusdinium > Durusdinium trenchii. The sequence continues at coordinate 2,280,559 of CAXAMN010021473.1, read as the reverse complement.
GGTAGCTCGAATGATCTGGACCTGAGCTGGAAGCAGGGTCTTGACCACAGGCATGCCAGGAGTGGAGTCCGTAGAAACGCGGCGGATCTGGGGGTCAGAAGCAAGGAGCTCGTCAGCCTCCTCCATGCAAGTGGACCATCGTGCAGAGGCGTAGCCTGTCGGCAGTTCGTCCCACAAAGCCATGTTGAGGTCCTGGAAGAAGTGCAAACCGGCCAGGCGCAACTGGTGTCCCAGGCGTTGTTTCCGTGAGTCATAACGAAGAGGGGTGGTAGCCGTAGACTTGGAGGACTGATCCACCCATTGTCCAAGAGCGAGTCGCTCTGTCTCCGATAACCCCACATACCCTGCCAATGTCGGAAGCACTCGGCGGAACGAATAGGACGAGAGGCTGGTAACGTCCATAGCCGTACTCAGGTATGGTCGTAGGATCCGAACACACTGCGCTGTGCCCACCGGCTGGGCTGTAGCGGAGTCGAACCCCAACCAATGCCAGCGCCTGAAACCGGCGCCTGTTCTGGGGCGCACTTTGTTCAAATGGGCGCCCAACACCTGTAGGAGGTCCAACGTGCCACAATACCGTGGAACGCTCCAGGCGAAGCCTCCCCGACTGCCAGTCTTACCTTTCGTGCACCAGAACACAAGGATGCCCCCGTTACCGCCGACCAAGTAGCTCCGTTGCAAATGGGTGTACCTGACCACACCAAAACATAGGGCGTAGGCACAAAACACCATGGGCCAGTGAGGACTGTCAACGGTGGATTCCAGGGTACCCAACAGGTGGATGACCATAGATGGCTCCAAAGTCGCCGCCTGCGCCTGCCCCTGGCCGAGGCGCGATCCCAAACCAGCCCGAGGTTTCACCACTTCGGAGAGGTCGAATGGCAACTTGAGGTTGCGGACGAGCCACCCAGAGCCGTATATGCCCTTGTAGGTGAAGTGTGCTCCCTGATGAAGGTGGCCAGGAGGTGTTTGTCCGGAATACCTCCACCTGCGGCCGCAATGACCCCTTGAAGTTCTTGCCACGTGTGCAAAGCCCGTTTCACAGTTGCGGCCTCCGCCTTCTGGAGCACATGCGTGAGCTTTGCCTCGAAGTTGGCGGTGATCTCAGCCAAGCGAGCCGCCGGCGGGGGCTCGACCGCCAGAAGGATAGCCATCAACTGGGGCAAAAAGGTCAATGCACCGCCGTCAGGGCCGCCCGACTGACGGCCCTGGGTGCTGGGCCGGACGGGCCCTGCAAACGATGGAGTAGGTCGTGGCCTCAACGGTGGAGATGTGGTGGGTCGCGGCGCAGCTTGAGCTTGCGAAACTTGTTCTCGACGAACGATGTCTCGCACCAAGGCCCCCGCGCCCAGCTCCGCCTCGCGGCGCGCCTGATCCCAGGCGTCCGCCACAGCGCGGCCCTGCTTCAGCGCTTCTTCGTAGGTAAAAATCGGAGGGCCGTTCAATCCCATGGGCAGCGCACCACCGCTCCAGCTTCTGCTGTTCAGCAGAGCGGCGGATTTGTTCGTCAGCGCTTTCCATGGCGTCCGAAACGGGAAGAAAAAGTTTAACTTGAGGTACCAGCAGCGACACTGCTCCTCAAGGGGCGTCTCCCCAGTTTGGCTTGAGCATTCAAACATTGGGAGACGTTGATTCGAAGCTTCCCAAATAATTCATCATCACCGACCCTGCCTACCTTAAATGATTGAATATACACATACAGGAAAACACAAGCAGCGGTTTGGCTTGGTCAAGGCCACAGCTTGAAAATGCTTTTGTAGTGATCACTCACTCACTCACTCTCTCTCTCTCTCTCTCTCTGTCTCAGTTGTCATCTCTTGTGAAGTTATCTTCACCTTCTGGTTCCGTCCGTGATGTACAAAGGATGACATCCACGCCATACCGGTTGGGCAACTCCGTCTGTCTGCATGTGTGTACGGACGGAAGTTTTCAGGGATGCACAACAAATCCTGTGCATGCCATTCTGCCTGACATGTCATCAAAACTGACCCACATCGACAGTGTTTTTTTCAAATCTGAACCCGTTGCGCGAGCAACTCAGTTGGTGAGAAGTACAAGCCCTTCTTGCGTGGAGGGTGGAACCAAGCATATGCGGCCAAGACACATGTGGATGCAGCAGGGCTTGGTAAGCATTGGATCATTCATATGAGCGACCTGGAGATCTTCTTACATGTTCAGGACTTGCCATCACTTGCCTTCACTTGCCTGATGGACACGAGAAAATCCCGCTTTTTTGTGAGCCTTCAACACGGTTTCACCATGTTTTATATAGAGGCGCCGTTAGACGGCGCCGCGCACCTCTCAGCAGCCCACGGAGACCGCCCTCGTCACCTGACTCCGACTCGTGATTCCTAGAAGCGAAGAAACAGTAAAGTTGAATCAAAATGGACCATCAACAACCCAGTAAAAGACTAAAAAGTCTTGTGCCACCAGTGCTGCCTTGGTGTCTTCTTCGAGGTAGAAGTCACCAGTAGCGCTTTGTACGAAACGAATGAAGGCAAAACTCCACAGCCCTCGTTGCACGAGTGGACAACCGAAGACGTGTCCTGGTGCACAGCCTGCATTGAACACAGGATGTGCGGGCAGAGCGTGCCCAACCTGCGGTTTAATTGTTGAGCAGGCATCCGCCATGCGAAATCAAGGCATAAAGCCCAAAGTCCAATATGCCAAGGATGCTAAGGACGCTCACCTTTATTTCAAGAGGTGCAAACTGCTAGAGGTGTGCCTTTGCTCTTCGTGGCATTTGTCAGGACTGCTGAACTTCTCCCTGACACGTCTTTTTGTGTGTTAATGATGGCAAACCGGTCTACATACGGCCCCAACTCTCTGTCCTGCATACAGCTTGTCTTGGCTGGAAAAGAAACATAACCAAAGGCAGCACACTGCTGGCTAGTGTTACCTTACTTAGCCTCAGCTCCATCCTTTGGAGCTTTGGCGCAGAAATCTTGGAAGGAGTGCATGTCAAAGGTTTGCCCCCTTACCTACCCCAAAGACTCCACAAAGCTGCCGATCTTCGAAGCTAAAGATCGCAAGCATACGTTGGAGGTGTTGAACACAGCGTAAAGTTGCAATGGCGCTAATGTCGCAAAGGTCGCAAGGACTGCCGCGAGTCTCCTGTTCTCAAGCTGCCCTCATTGGGCATTTTACAGCATACAAAGCCTGCTGTGTGTTCCTTTCAAGTTCCAAACGTTGGCTTAAAAAGCCACGCAAGGTGAGAGCTAACAAAGGTACGCCACGTGAGCCCGCCGCACATATAGTTGCAAAAGAGCCTTGTAGATCCAATGCATCAGCACCAAACTGGGCACTGGCCATTTTGGAATGCGCTGGTTTGGCAGGTCTTCACTGCCTCCTTTCTCACAAACTCTACGTGAGTAGAAACGTCTTATTCGCTTTAAAAATCGAAACTCTATTGAAACTCTCTCGCAGCTGGCAATCCTGTTTTCATGTAAAGGAAACAAGCAAAGGTATGATGGCGCAGTGGTGGTCAAGAAGAGTCTGCTGTTGTGGCATGATGCTCACCATGCGCAATTACAAATGAAGTGCTGTTGTGGTTGATGCTATGAGGGATGATGTTTGCAAAACTGTTGACCTCGTACACACTCTTCTCACGGGTCCTTCTTTTATCAGCCTTTTCTGACCAATTAGGACCACCGTGAGATCGTAAAAATTTGATTTTGGGCATCCCATAGCCATCGTAGCAAAAAAGCCAAGGATGTTTTTACACGAGTCCATCGTGAAGTCTTCCTCGTTTTCAATAGGCTCCAGGTATTCCCTGAAATCTCTGGCGAGGTCTCACGGAATTCTGCAAAGGCGAAAGAATAGTTGGTGACATCGTTGTCACACTGGAACCATTGAGCGAGGAGAGGAGTGCAGGCCAGGCAAGCTGCACAGCTCTCCTGCTCCAAAGAACAGAGCATTTGTGGAGGATACAAGACGCAGTTTACAGTCTTGAACGTGCAACAGCTTACAAATCAAAGGATGCACAGACTGGTGAACGTAGATGGGGTACGCCGAGTAGAATTCCTTTTGAGAGAAGACATGCAAAAATGAGTGACGGTCAATTCTATTTGCTAGGAAGGTGAAACAGACCAGACTATTAATTTATTTGGACCTAGCTGGTTGTGCACTCAAAACAAGGGGGGTGCAATTTTTCGCCCAGGGGTCGACCGCAGGCTCAACTCACCATCTAGCTTGAATTTTGCAAGATATTAAGCAGCTCCTCTGGTGCAGAGTGGCAGTGCTTTGCGGAACGAGAAAGCCCATTGTGTTTTTCAGGTCAGTTCCTGAAAACCCCCAATGATGAGATCTCAGAGATCTCAGAGCTGAAAAATCGACCGAGCTTCTCTTTCTTGCGTATCAAGAATCATGGCATGAAAAGCGCTCTCACGGAGCTCCGTCTCGGACCGGTCCTCTTGGCCTGTGACCAGATCGATGCGGACATCGGACTGGTTGAATGGTTCCTACAGCTCTCATTGGTTGAATTCCGTCCGACCAAGGACTTGTTCATTGAATGGAATCGAGTAACAAGCTGTTACACTCGATGTGATTCACCTTTCTGGCCCGGACATCAAGTAACAAGCTGGTCGACCAGCTGCTTGTTCTTCCAAGCCGCAAAGACATAGAATGTCTATTCACTTCAAAAGCTCGTTTAACAAACACTCCATTCTTCTCCATAGTCCGCTTCTCCAATTCGGCAGGTGTTTTCTCGGAGCGAAGTGTCGCGGAAGCTTCCTAGTCTGCGGCTGTCGAGGGATCAATGACCCATCAAAGACTCTGGAAGCAGGATGATTCGCTCCATCTGAGCTTCTTTGGAAACTTGAGACAGGGGCAACGCCCATCAGGCACTGTCACACTGTCACTTGTCTTGGAAACTGTGCCTGCTTCCCAGCCTTCACTAATTTGAGGATCCTCCTTAGCCTTCGGTGCTACTGCAGCGATATGCCGGACCTCACATCGAAGGCTCAGCTGCAGTGCAGCTGCTTCGCATGCAAAACGAATGGAGAAAGTGCTGTCGACCACCGGAGGCCTTTGTGTTTTGCGCCTCTCCAGTTCCTGCACAAAGGCCTCCGCCTTGGCCACACCATCCACCAGAATGTCACATGGACTGTTCTCCAGCCAAACAGCAGCAGAAACAATGTTGTCGGTAAGGTAAAGATCCACTGCCTCGGCCAGACCAATTCCACGAGGAAGAATTAAAGACAGTAGAATGCAGGGTACCATGCCACGGGAGAGGTTCCCTAGAGACACGCTCGCACCACTGTCAAGCACCCGCAAATCTGCCAGCATGGCCATAGCCAAGCCACCTCCTAAAACAAAACCTTGCAAAGTAGCAGAAATTGGACCGCCAAACTCCTGTAGACGCAAAATGGCCAGGAACATGCTATATGGCTCCACTTGGAATAGTGTCTCCCCAAAGCGTCTAGTAGCTTGCGGATTCCCCCCGGGACAAAAATGAGGTCCGGAACCTTGCAAGCAAATGGAAGCTGCAGCTAGCCTGCGGCTCGCCAGTCCTTGCCTGCTTGGTCCCCTTCGATCAAATGGAGAACCGCTGGTGACGAGGAGCTTCTCCGGCTTCCCGCAACTCCCCGTTGCCATTCGGAGTTCCGCGGGTGATCGAGACTTCTTTCTCGCCGCGCTCGCGCAGCTTGCGAAAGATCTCGGGCGTCAGCAGTTTGGCTCTCTTGGACTTCGCTTTCTGCGTGGAACCATTGAGCGACTGGACTTTTTGCTCCTTCAACCCAGTCCAGTCGTGCAAAAAGAGGGTATACAGGGGACTGGGTGTCTTGTCCAAAGGTGACCGCAAAGCCCAAGACACATTCGTTGCATGCATAGACCCCTGAAGCTTGCGATTCCTCAATCTGTCAAAGCTTGGGGCGTCAAAGCTCTGAGGACAGAAAGCTCCGAGTCTTGAGTTGAAAGGACCGGGGAGAGGCTCAAGGGCACTGACAGGTGTAAGTGGAGTGAGTGGAGTTGTCTGTGACGACTTGAAACTTGGGCTGAGCCGCTGCTGAGCCGCTGCTTGGCCACTGCTCAGCCGCTGCTTAACCACTCAAGTCAAAGTCTGACGAGTGTCTCGGTCTTGACAATGTCGGCTCAGTACCCTACAAATCTGCTCTGCAGCCGATCGCTTGTTGAGCTCGATGTATTTTGCCTTACTCTTCTTCTTCCCAAACTCTTGGATTTATGATGTTAAGTTGCTTATATAATTAAGACCATAGAGACTCCTAGTTAGCTTGTGTTTAGAACTTGGTACATGGAGATAAACTTCCTTTCACCTCCATTTTAGTTTATGCAAGAGCGCATGCCTGAGCTAAGTTCCATCTTGTACAAATACTTGTGACTGAATGAAGCATCAAGCTGTCTTGATCTGGGGTATCCTTGGCAGCATGGATTTCCTGAAATTGATGTCCACTGGTCAGCTTCTTGATGCTGGTTGAGCGGAAATGGACTTGGTGTATCTTTGAACGCGCCAACTCACAGACCGTGGACCCCATCGGGAACGATTCCTTTGTACGGAACAGGTCAAGAAGCCTCTGAAGGACCTCAAGGTCACGAAACACAACGCTCCACGAACGTGCTTGGACCTCTTTGGGCCGCGTGGTCTGATCTGGTCTTGGTCTGGGAACATTCCAGCGATTCCTAGAGACCTCCGCGAGGATCTCCACCACACGACGTGGCAGGGTCAGATGCACTGACGGCAAGGATCGCCAGGGCTCTACTCGTTCGGCCCCTTCGAGTCCTTCGGACCTTTGGCCAACCTTCCGATGGACCGAGTCCTTCGTTCGTCTTTCAAGTCGCCTTCGTTCGCTCGAATTTGGGGCCGGAAGCTGTCGCTCTCGATCCACTTGAAATGCTTCGCCACACTTCAAGGACAGCTGGAGGGCATAGGATTCTTGTGCAAAACGATGGATATCTATCAGTGGCCTCAAGGCCAACCTTCGCCAGGCGGCTGCAGGCAGTATCTCCGAGGCAGCTCGAAACGCAGCTTCTTTGGATCTCGAGACTGATGATAAAACTTCTTGAACAAGATCTAGTGACAATGCACTGCTCATGTCAAGGATGGTATCTTCTAAGTAGAAAGCCATCGCTTCAGCCAATGATGAAAAACGCAAGGGAAGTAGTCCAGAAAGCAACATGCACGGCACTGCGCCACGGGACAAGTTTCCCAAGACATAGCTCGTCTCAGAATCTGCCACACGAAAATCAGCGATCTGCGACATTGCTAGACCACCCCCCTGGACAAGGCCATGAAGGCTACACACAATCCATGACACCTCCCCACTGTCCATGGACTGAAGAAGTCGTAACTCTGCAACAAAGCCAGTAAACGGAGCCAAAGTAAAAGCACTTTCTCCCTCGCGAAGACTGCTCTTCACGTTTCCACCTGGGCAGAAATGAGGGCCACTGCCCTGCAAAACCAAGCCGAGGATTGACGTGGTGTCATTAGAGATATCAAGATCGCTTAACTTTGGCAGCTAAACACTTCCAAGGAAGCCCATGTCTTTTTCACAGAGTCAAGGTCCACGACATCATGAACCCTAGGACCACTTCCTGGTGAATTCCTGATCATTGCCTTCTCCGACCGACTGGGCAAAAGATTGAACATGCTCTTCGAGAAGGGCCGAGTACCGCAATCTGATGTCGAGATCGATCTGGTGCCACTCCGGTACTTGTGACTAGCGTCCCAAGGCTTTTTCTTGCCAGTTCCTTGGAAACGATGTAAAGGTGCACAATGCTGCACTAGCGTGCTGTCAAACAGCTTGACTGAGTATCAGTTCGCGTCAAATCTTGTGCCGTCACACTCACACAGACCCTACCAAGTAGTGAGATTGCTGAGGAGCTAGGTGGGTGCAACATTTTCTCTTGGTGGCACCAGGCAAACTTGTACAGCTGGCGCTACTCTCCTCGCATGCATTGTTACAGCCCAGGCTGGACGAAGCGGAAAAGCCTCTTTGAAAGAAATCTGCACAGAATGAAAGGAGCCACAATGGACGCTTCCAATGCACCCTGCCAAATGTGCAGGTCTGGTCACAGGCCCATCACCCAACTTTGGGGAAACTCCAAGGTGCTTGCCTGATCCATCTACTGCTCGGGGATCTCGGTGATGTCTGCAGGACACTCGGTTGTCTGGCGGGGAACCGAAACCAGCTGCTTCAGGTGGTGTAACTAGCGGCTTCCAGCCCTCAAGACACAGCTCACTCGCGGCGTCTTGGCACTGGAAGCACTCCAATCACCTCGCTTTGGCGTGCGTCCTTCGTGGCATTTGCACCGCCAGTCGGCGAGTTTCTTGCGCTCCTTGCGCTCGGTGGGACGAATGCGCCACGTCGCTCGCTCGCTCGTCATGCCACAAAACATCGGCCGCAAAACGGTGAGTCGACGGAGGAAGAATGAATCCTGTTTGTTCAGTTTCTTCCACCTGCTCAGCAGGCAAAAAGACACAGTTTTGTCGTGTTTTAGGATGCTTGACACGATCTTTTTAGGAGAAATGGAGCAGCCTCCAAAGGTGAGGTAGGAATGACTCTCTCACAAATCAATCTTGCGAAGGGACCCTTGGAATGCCTTGTGCACAAGAAGAACCAAGCATACATTTGTTCATGAAAGTCCCAGAAAGTCTGCAGAAAGGTTTTGAAGACCCCCCGTCTTTGTCTCGCAGTGCATTCACACAGACGCTGCTGCCCAAAAAACCGGACTTAGCCCTGAAAAAGGACGAGCGAAACTGTCCATCTGGTGCAGGGCCGGACCAGCGTACCCTACGGGGTTGCCCGTAAAAACGTGCGAAGAGATTGCAAAGATGAAACGAGTGGTAACGCCCAAAGATTGCAATGGGTGGAAAAAGCTGGCACGAAAAAGCTGGAGGCTTGACTTGGACTTGGACCTATTTGGTGTGCGTGCTCTCCTATGAAATGTCCACAAGCTATAGGACTTAAGGAATCTAGCCCTCGGGCAATTTAGACACTTGGGTCTCAAAACGAATACGCCTGTATTCAAGAACTAAGGATCCACGGAATGCAAAGGTGGCTGAATACGCGACTCGCATAACTGATCAGAGCTTGTTCTCTGCGCGATCTGTGGGCCCACGAGAAGGCACCGAGCAGTGGGCACACTGCTTGGTGCCCATGTTTTCTTCGGCTTTCCTGAGCCTAGTGGCCTAGTATACCCAAGGAAGCGAGCTGTGGAAATCTCGGACCGTGCTTGGTCGCGGTGCTCGGTCCGAGCCCGGAAGCACCAGCACAAACCACTGTTGCCAGGAAGCTGGCAAAAAGGCCGAAAATGACTCCCTCTGGGTGGGTCTCAGGCCTCCGGCTCCTCCGGGTTCCTGAATCTTTTCCAAGCGTGAGCACCGTGCGCGTGAGAGACGAATTGCAGGCCGTTCCAAACTCACCACCTTGATGACTTCACGCTGCGCAAGTGACCTGTCGAGCCAAAAAGATGGCCAGTGCCTTTTCAAGCGTTTCAGCAAGGTGTCCATTTACTCTCAGGCTGCTCTTTCTCATGAAGATCTGAGAAGTGCTATATCGGCAACCAATTCATGCTGCAGAAGTGCTATATCGGTCCGCACACTCACCTGCTCTATGTCAAACCCAGCACCCAGTCTTTTCATGGCGGGATTGCATAGTCGGTGCAGTTCTTATCTGGAACAGGAATGCTTCGAAAAGACATCCTCCATATTGAACTACCCTTAAACTGTTATCATCTGCTACAGGTGATCAAGCGACTATGTGTAAGAGGTCTATTGGTGAGATAGTGGCTACACCAAATCTTTAAATCCAAGATAGGTCTTATTGTGCACCAGGGACAAATCCCAACGAACCTAGAAAGATATTGGTTGTTGCTTCGAGAAATCAAAAATATTGCCTAAATCACTTAAGAGGCCACAAATTGGTGCATGGTCTCACATGGCACCTGCGCAGTATGGGAGTTCAGCTCAAAGAAAGCACCTTGAAAAGCCAAAAAGCTTTGGAAGATGTCTCGATGGTCTGAAAATATCTTCCCGATACACAACAAATGCTGTTCGGCTCAGTGCATGTGTTTTTTTCGAACAAATCCTTCCAGCTGCACTGAGGACCTGTCGGGTTCTCAACCTCTTAGTCTTCGAGACGTGAAATGCTGGCAGCGGCAGCAGCTTCGATTCCACGTTGCAACAGAATCGACGACAGGTCTCCGGAAGGGTCTCTCCAAACATCGATGACACCGGCATCGCCACAACCAAAGAAACACCGAAAACCTGCCGGCATCTGCATTCACAGTTGGCTTACCAGCGGAAGGTAAACCATCTTTGAGAGACTCCCGTGATCAAAAGGCAAATCGACATCTCTATGCTTCTTGGCAAAAGCTTGGCAGAAGGTCAGGTCCGTGCTACATCAGCTGTTCAGGTGTTGCTGCTGCAATGATAGCGGGCATTATATATTTTGCACGTGTGCCGTCAAGCGTTGTGCAACCATCCTGAGTCTTGTACACTCTGGCAAATCTCACCTGGGGTTCTAGGTCAGGATCAAGGAAGGCAGAGCCTGATAGACACGCTTGACACTCTCAAGTTGTTCCAAGCAGAATGCAACACTTGCGGATGCGGATTGTATGTGTTGGCTTCCTGGCTGGAACAAGACATTTCTTCAATGACGGCCTCTCACTGCAATGATCAAAGGAGCAAGTTCCGCAAAGGCCTTGCTGAGTTCGCAATGAAACACCCTTTCCTGTCTCAATGAAGCTTGCCATTCCTCAGACTTCCTGTCGTGGGCCACAAACTTGTGGTTGAGGTGCAGCATTGTTTGGTTGAACGTTCCGACTGGCTTGCAGAGCGTTCCGGCTTTTCCGGGGGCCAAATTCTTAGAGTCTCAGCTTCCCTAAAGATCCTTAGACCACATTTCCTCAAGTCAATGGCCAAAGAATACTTATCTAAAGCGTTGTAAACTGTAAGCCGCATACTTGTCTCTGCCAGCTCCATCCAGGATGGGCATACTTCTGCAGATTCTTTTGGTGCGCAAAAAGAATCAAGAAATCCGTTTTCGGAAGATCAGTTGTGTCCAGAGCTTTGGAGCACCGAAGTTCCTTCTGCACGCCTTGGCTCCCACAAGTCCGGTATGTCTTCGAAATGGACCTCCGGAGGCAGTGGCCACATGGAGGGATGAGGTGCAGCTTCATTGTGAAGTGCATCTGGGCTCATCACAAAGCGGTGGACAAACTCCTTGCTGACCTAGATCCCTTCTTTATCGCCGTTTCAGCCGCCTCGGAGGGGAAGGCAAGGCCAAGGATCTTATGGCAACCTCATGACCATGTGACGCAGAGCCAAGCTGAACAGAGTTGTTGTGTACCCCTCTTCGCTGGCGAAGAAGGGCTGCGAAGGCTTGATCATCTCATGCGACTTCAGGATCCAAGACACTCGAAGAAGGGGGATTTGTGTCTCAAGTAGTCTCAAGGGCGCTTGCAGCGCCGGACTTTGGACCAGGGGATCTTGGACAAAGCGAAAGAGCGACGAGCTGCCACAGCGAGAAGGGTGCAGCTTCATGTCGAGAAGGGTGCAGCTTCATGTGAACACTGTCCATGACAAATCGAATAGGCCTTTGGGCACTTGCTTTGAAGTCACATACTTCTGCAACTTGGAAGCTCAATGTTTCACAAAGGAGACCACACTTTCAAGGTGTGGATGGTGACTGAAAAGACTGAAAAGAGTTCTCTTCAATTGCGCCATGCACCTTCTGCCATCTCAGCTTGATGAGGGTTCCGGTAAGCAAGTCGCTGTCTTCAGGTGAGCCATAGACGGGATCTGCTGAATTTCCTCCAACATCAATTAAGCTCAGAGAGCTCAAAGATCACTTCCGGCCTGGCCCAGGAACGATGAAAAAAGAAACTCATCAATGACCTCACATATAGCAGAGCAACTAACACGTCCATCAAAAGCAAAGCAAAGCAGTGTTGGTTTTTATCCATCAGCCTGCCGATTTTGGAGCCGGGAACGTCCAAGCAGTTCTGGCAGCTGATCACAACCTGAGCATCAATTCAGAACATCGCTGCAACACAAACTGTTGATGCTTTGAACTGCTTTCAGCAACTGCTTTCAGCCTGGCCTTACCCACATGCTGGGCTGATTGCAGCAGCCTGAATGCCTCCCCAGGTCATTCGGGCGAGCCACTCGACATGGTTCGGTGTCGCATGAAAACATGGATTTTGCAGGAAAAGGACCCTCCCGCAAGGGACCCACATGGAAGCTGAACATGGACCAGGGGAACCCGACCATTTTCCGAATGCCTTTTCTGATGTGGTTTTGGGCTTCCATGTGGTTCGAAGAGCAGGGGAGTACCGCTGGTTCTCCAAAAAAGCAATGATGGCAGCGGACGTGGAGGACACCTGGACTTGGAGCTCACGGGTGGTTTTCTTGAGCAGCCTCCAGCACCTGCCTTCGGAACCTGCTCCAACCCTTCTAGGATCGCTGAAGGCCCCGTTGAGGTGACAAGCACAAAAAACGTTTGCACACAGATGCTGCACTGTTGCTTGTTTTGTGCACGGGTCCGGTTGCCCAAGTTCGTGGAGCTAAACCTGAACTGCTCGGCATACGGTAAACGTCTACGTCGTGCACAGGCGATTGTTCAACATTCCAGCTCGTGCGGGTTGAATATCAAAAGGCGTTGAAGTCCTGCCAACATGAACAGTCAAAAGGCAAAGGGCGGGTGGACTTGAAGGTCGAAGCCATTAATTTATCATTTGGGCAACCCAAGAAGTACCTACTCTTTACGTGTGTTCAAAACCGCCAATGCCAAAGAACACACTGAAAGAAGCATCTTTCTCTTGTGTCTTTGGGACTTACAATTTGAGTTCATAACGGGCACCGCACCAACGTGCACGCCTCTCACATGTCAGATGCGGATGTTTAACGGGTCGGGCGCCCAGAACGGAGGGCGGCGAGGCTTTTTGGAAACCATGAGCAGCAGTAGCAGGAGTAAGTAGCAGTCAGTAGTATATAGTAGGAGTAGAAGTAGTTGAATTAGCAGCAAAAGCAGTAGGGGCCTTTGCAAAGCTTTCGCCGGCATGCACTGTACTGGCAGAAGCAAAACCAAACACCAGCAGCATCATGCCCCAACAAGAAGAAACCTCTACGAGAACCTAGTTTCCGTGGCAAGTGACATCTCCACCATCCCTGCCTCCAACACGTCAGAGAATGCAAAAACTGAGACCGGCGGCAGCTTCAACTCGCTCGCCTCGCGGACCCCAAAACCGCTTTGTTTTCGCGGTCGGCTTCGACGAGTTCTCGCACACCCAAAACGGCTTCGACGAACTCGTCGCAGACGAGAACTCGTCCACTCGAAACTCGGATGTCGACATGGATCGAGGCAACTCGGAGCCAGGGCACATGTGTTGCTGCTGCAATGGCTCGAAGTTCGGACGCCAAGGTGGGGGCAGCACGTAGCGTTCTCGCATCAAGTAACCTGACTGGCGATCTGCGCAGAGCGACAGAAACTGCACTTGGCTGTTCATCACAGTTCTACACAATCAAGTGGCAAAGGTTCAAGCTGTTGAGTATTTACCAAGAATCACAGGCCCAAAGGCACTACGTAGCAGCCTTTACCAAGGGTGACGATCAGCCTGAGTTGGCGCAGCGTCTGGCCGGGCAGCAGAGTTGCATACGAAAGATCTCTGCGGAACTTCTGCACAGCTTGAGCAGACCAAACCTCAGAGCTTGACGGAAGGATCAAAAACGTTTGAGTCGAAGTGGCAATGGCCTAGAAATGAACGATGAAAATGCGTGTTGTGTCCAAAAGGAAACGACGCACAAAAACATACCAAACACAAAGATGGAGTTCCAATTCCGGCGATTCCTTTCTCTTCACTGCGTTGAAAAGAGCCGGTTTCAAATCACGACGTTTCGACAAGGACAACGTTCTCTTATCCCTTTCTATCTCTCTCTGTCCCTTGAAGTCCGCACCCGCAGCTTTGCTAGCTCCACAGCGCGCCCTCCCGGGGCCAAGGTGGAAAGTCCTCAACATCGCAAGCGTGCCAGTCTATATGTAGGTTGTTTGTGTTGTGAATGCTCTTAGACTACATTGTCACATGTTTTGTGACCTGTTTCCTTGATGTTTGTCTTGTACACTGCTCCGAGCATGGTGCGGAGCATCTTTTGCTCAGCAGAGCATCGTCCAAATCGGAAGCCAAGAAGACACAACAACCCACCAGTGCTGTGACCCAAAATGAGCAACCCAAAACACACATGAAGACACAATCTCTAGTTTTTATCCGCAAGGAATCATGCGCAAGCCAATCAACCTTTTCCTGATGCCAAATATGATGTGGGAGCTGCTTGTACATGCATGATTGTGGAGACGGAGAGGCTAATTCATGCTGCACCGGGAGGTGCTTGTTGGAGTATATCAATGTTGCCCGGCACGGTGCCACTGGTGAGCGTCGCATGTTTGTTCATACAACTCTAATAGGTTAGCAACCAATACTATGGGATCCACGGAGGACTAGGCAGAAAGGTGATTTAGTTTTAAGGATTTGTATATCATGTAAACAAAAAGCCAGATGTTACATCTCTCTCTCTCTCTCTTTGGTTTTGTGCTTTGGTAGTACTTGTTTGCAAAGCACACGCACAGCACACATGGCATGTCACCTTGCCAAAGGCCATGGTGTCACAAGTGCAGCACAGCTCAAACAGTGCGGGTACTGTCAGGGCGGCTCACTTTCTCGGCGTGAGTTCTGAAAAGTGGCATGTGCGCCGCTGTGCGCCATGGCGCCATGTGGTGTACCTTCGCATGGAAAAAGAAATCGTGAACTTCTTACAAGATCCTTGCAATCTGTGAAGGTTGCCCTGGAGCGTCGCCCTCCCTCCACGAACCTTCCGGAACCTTTGCCCGAAAGCGGGCATCGCTTCGAAATCGCATAAAGCAACGCCATGCCGAGTTTGGCAAAGCTTGTCAACAATTTCATTGAAAAAGAAGTTATGTTGGCAAACACCACTGGAATATATTTGGTCCCTTTTTCTGAAAGAGTGGTTACCAACTAAGCTACACATGCCATTGCTCAGAAATCTTCACCCAAAATCTTGTTGATAAACATGTGGCAAAGTGAAAACAGAAGTAAACTATAGTAAACTCCCAGCTCATAATATTTTCGCAAATGTTCGGCTGCTCAGATGCTTTACAGCTGCGCACTCTATGCCGACCTTCAATGAAAGGCATTCGATGGGCTGGCAGTTTCGCCTACTCTGAAAAGGCTCTGATAAAAAATGTTCAAACAAAGAGTCTTGCGAACTTCAGCGTCACAGTCCGTCACTCGAGCGGGAAGACACTTTGAAGGTGGTGGTACGGTGGGCGATATGACGACCTTGTCGAGCCTCCTTCGACCTTGTACTCCGAAGCCTTTTCAGCGAGGCGACTCACCAAGCTTGTCCAGCGCTCGAGTGGTCCGCTAGCTGCTAGCTTTGCGAGGCGTTGCCCCTACGCTTCGGACCCTGCCAGCATCGCTTCGGACGAACCGTCCGTCCGGCGCGTGAAACGGCGAATCCACGGCGAATCCGGCGAAACGCTCCGAAAAAGCAGCGACGTGCGCGCCGTGACTGCGACGTTCCGATACTGAAAGATGAGCTGTGTTCTCTGCACGAGGGGGTTTTCGCCTTTGACTCATATCCAGGCGTCAAGTCAAGACCTGGCACATAACAAGATCATACCATGGTTTGTGCTCAGAGCAAGCAACAACCAGAAAGCTTGCAATTCAATGAGAAACAGCCATACGGAAAAAATGCAAATAATAGCGTGTACTGCTGGCCTCTGTGCTGATTACAAGTCGGTTGTGGTTGCGTTCAAGGCAAAAGCGATACTGTGCAAAGAAGGTTTTAGCTGTACTGGCCATACGTGATACGTGTGGCCGGCAGGTCTGGCCACACAAGCAAGGCATGTTGGGGTTTCTTCGTGACATCAACTGCCACAGTCCAGCACATCAACCTGTATCTGGGGCGTGTGACAAGTCGGTCAGCTCCAGCAAGAAAACCACAAAATGGAAACGATCAAGATTTGCAAAGAGCAAAAGATACAGACAAGCAGCCAAACAACAAAGACATAAATTCTATTTTGTGCATAAATGCTCTTCATGACAATTCAAAAATGCCAAAACAATAAAAATTACACAATGCGTTGTCCCTTAGCTTGTCCGTTCAATTCTTCGAAGAGAACGTCCTCTTCTCAGAACAAAGAATGTCAGCTATGTGCTCTATCTCGTTTGGGTATGGGAATTTGCACTCCTCTCGGGATGAAATCGTCGTGCGTTAGCTGTTCACCACCACATCGGCCCCAAGACATCTGGTTGGTAGGCTGGCCAAGAAGTCCCAAAGAAACCTCGGAAAAATGCGACTCATCTACTGCTCATCTGCTGTGCGTGGAGCAGCTCTACTTTGCTCTCAAATGTAGCTCCGTGCGTTCTGCTCCAATCTATCTCCAAAGGGCGCTTGACCATCGCGGGTGCTCGAGACAATGTGTACACCGCGAAGGCGGAGAAAGCATTGCTTCTTGGCCTTAGACAGAAACCAAGGACTGGCTGGTTGGTCAGTCCGACTTGGCTTCTTCGAAACACCATCCGAAAATCCGCTTCAAGGGTGGTTGACGTCTTCCGTCTCCATA
Organism: Durusdinium trenchii; assembly: GCA_963970005.1. NCBI lineage: Eukaryota > Dinophyceae > Suessiales > Symbiodiniaceae > Durusdinium > Durusdinium trenchii. Next base: position 2,263,958 of record CAXAMN010021473.1, on the reverse strand, counting down.
TGATGTTCTTCTTGAAAAAGACACACGCTACGGCGTGCGGCGTGCGCTTTTCACCCATGCGGAACCAGTACAGAACCGGCTGGGAACCCAGCACTTCCTGCTGTGGCCACTGGCCAAGCACCACAACGGCGAAGAGCCGCCAAAGCTGCGCATCCGGTGCCACCTGGTCCGACGCATCCGACGCCTCCGAGTCTCCGAGCCACGGCCCGTTCCAAGCGTCCCTCCGTTCCTAGCGATGCCAGGAGCCCCGTTCGTAGCGTCCGTAGCGTCCTAGACGACTCCGGGCCTGTGCCAGCTTGGATGACCACCAAATCCCCATGAACGACTCGTCCAAAATCCATGGCGCTGGCAATCGTCCTGCACAGACAGACCGAGAGCAGACAGACCACACGATGCTCAATCCATAAAGCATCGTCAATAGTTTCAACATCATATTGGCAACATTGCTCAGAAATGCTTAAACAAATGCAAGGATAGACTGGTCAAACTGCTTGCAAAGAACCTCGTAATTGAAGCTGGGGTACAAAGCCACTGTGGGCAAGGATGAAATCGTTTGAGCATGAAGATCATCCAAACCTCTGGGGGTCAAAGCCGCAAACCAGCGTGAGCTGGAAATGTAAGACCTCGGGTCAAACAATTCGAAGAAATGACTGTATTACAAGCAACCAAGACCCCGCAACCGAGGGGGCTTGGCAGTTTTCATTTCTATCAGGGGGTCTTTGGGGGTCTCCCTATTCTAATGCACATCCAAGTGTTCCTTCGGCAACAAGCTTTTGCTTCCCAGGCAAGCGGCTGCAAGCTGCCTTCTGCCACACCGAAGACCTCATCCCCACAGCGCATCGTCTTGCTGGTAGATTCCACCACCAAGCCTGCCTCAGGCACAAGGAATCTAATCCATTGCAACGTCTAGCTGTTGCTTCTTCCTCAACCTGTTCAAGAAGGGTGGCGAAAGGGGAGAGCTGCTCGATGGCCAGAAGACGATGGAAAAACACGGTTTGCTGCTCGAGCGAAAGTGTGTGTGTGTGTGTACACTTCGGCATGGAGACCTATCAGCAAGTCTCCTTTTCGACCGGCCGGCACACAGGCCTCAAAGGCCAGTAACACAACCGCAAAATAGCTCAAACGTAAATCTACGTGAGCTGATTAGAATGGTCAGAGGCCCTCAGAAAGCTTCAGTGACATCGCAATTCTCTGTCACCAAATCCGAATTGACCTTTGTACTGATCAAACATCGCCTTGAGCTCTTCAACGTAGATCGCATGCCATTTGACCAGGTCTTCCGATGTAGGATCTTGGATCACTGGTAGGTCAATGACCTCACCAAGGTCTGAAAAAAGAACTGAAGACTCTAAGACTCTTAGGCACGTGACAACTAACATGAGTCTTTCTTGAGCCAGCTTCCTAGCGAACCCAGCGAAGCATGCGGAGTAGCACAGCAGCACCTTGTTGTCCAAATCTATGACATATGACTTATGACGTATGACTTAAAGAAGCAAAGTTGCTCGTGAAACAGCATACTGTATATTCGGTGTAACAGAGCTGATGCAAAGGTGAAGTCCAAAAGGAATGGACATGGTGTTTGAGCAGAAACTTTGCAAATCTTCCCCTCGCAAACTCGCAAATATCGCAAATCCGCAAATGGTTCTCTGCCGAGGCTGGCACTCTGCCATAGACGGTGTTCAAACCGCCACCTCTGGGCAGCAGTGGGCAAAAGTTCTTGCCCCAGAAGAGTGGTAGCACAAAGCCGAAACCTCAGCTAAGGATTACAAATGGCACAAGCTGAACAAGCTCTGATGCACAAGGTCTTCTTGCTCGTCCGTTCTTGCACATGGCGTTCCACACAAGTCGAGAAACGCTTCACCAGCCATAGATTCAACGGTCTTAGGCATGACAGGCTGTAATATTGATCGTTTTCACCAAAAGTGTAGGCCAAGATCAAACAGTATCCATGCTGGAGAGCATATTTTATGAAACCATAACGAGAATTGATGTAGACATTCTCCTTGCCATGCTCGTGGATTGCTACATCCTCGCTTCCACCCGGAATAATTCCAAAAGCCGTCTTTGCTGCTAATAGCTTCTTCATATTGCCTGGCAGCTGTGCGGGATAAGCTTAAGGTCAACACTCGAAGAAAGACTTCATATCCAATTCTAGACATGTTGGTCCAGCGTGGCGGAGAAGATTCATAGAATATAACGTTTTTGTGTACATATATATTATATATATAATTGTATTTTTACAGTAGATCAAAGAAAATATCAATAATTCAAAAAATGTAGGACCTCCCATACGACAGTCCCGAAACAAGTGGCAACTCTCCGTCACAATGACTATTATGCGAAATAACGACAATGATAATATGTAAAACATTGAAAAATGATCCTTTGGTGTAGATAAGGGTCTTTTGGTGGCAGGTGTGCACCTCAGTCGCTGAAAAATGCTGCAAGAACAGATGCGCATAGCCGCATAGCTGCATAGCTATACTGAGGCCTGTGCGCATCCCACATCCGGAGAGCTGGAGCAAAGAAGGGTACACGCCAAAGAACTGGAGCTTGTACACCATTGCAGTCCTCACAAGGAATTCAAAAGTCTCATTCGTGTGCAGCTGATTTCGGGGCTCTTTTGCCAAGTGTTTCAGCCTTCGACATAAACGACTCCCCAGTACTGCGTCCTTTGGGAAGTTGAACGACTCCGGGAGGAACTGGGTTGGCTCTTCAGCTTTAACCCTCAAGGCCCTGAGGCAAGTGCTGCACGAAGCATGCGATTAGACAATATGCACTTTGCGGGTCCGAGAACAAAGAACTAACACATGCAACAATGACTCACGCACTAGGCAAAACACCATGTTGATTATATGTTCTCGCGAAGTTGTTGGACCAAGTTGATACCAAGTTGCCCGTTGAAGCTGAATCCCAACGGCAGAATCCCATGCGGGTGAAAGCAAACCCTTGGATTCATTCAAGCATTACGTCCAACAAAAGAACAGATAGTGCTTCGACACAAAAACTTGCCAGACTACTGGTAGCTCAGAAAATGACACAAAGAAGCTATTGGGTGTAGTCCATATGCTTCACACAAAACACATAAACTTGCTTGCTTCCTTCGCACGTGAACTGTTGCAGGCTTCAGGCACAAGTATCCTCCAGCTTGAAGACGTTGGAGGATCTTCTCCGGTACCCAAACAGTAGATCCACCCACGCATGCTGCGCTTCCCAAGTAGAAGCGGCAGAAGGATGGAGAGTGACTGAAAGGAACCAAAACGCTCAGCACGGCCATAGAAAGGAAAAACACAGCGGTGCCAGGTCCTTGTAGATGATACAAGGCCAAAGTGATGAATGGACTGAGGGCACCAACTTGCAAACTGCCCCAAACTAAGCTGTGTGCAAGAGCCCCTCTCAAATAGCTGGACCAAGAGATTGAAGGACCCAAGCTGGACTCAACTCCACTGGTGCCAAAGCCGTCGCCAATCCTGTGGCTGTGCACTCGGTCCGGCTCCAAAAGTCCATGAGCACCCATGGGAACGGCCGAGTGGGAACGGCGTATTCGGAACCGACAGTGGTCACGGTGACCATGCGTATTCTGCATATGCGTCCGTCGTGGGTGCTTTTCTTCGTTAGATTCGCTGCGAAAGCTAGAGATTCGCGAAAGCAGTCACAGCAGAGCTCTACTTTGTGCCCATGTTGCAATCTCCGCAGATCATTCTGTGGAATGTCAAGTGAATCTCGCATGGTCTACTTGAGCACTCAGCACCCAAAACTACCTCTCTGGCATGCACCGTCTCAGTGACCGTCTCTCTGCTGAAGTGACCGTCTCTTTCTAAAAGCTTTCTTCAAGCTTTCTTCAGCTTTCTATCTGAGGATTCGGACAAAATCGCTGCCTGGAGCACTCCCAGTCTGAACCACTGCCCTGTGCAGAGAACAAAACAGCTCGACTGGACTTCTTAGCATCTTAGCCAATGCGACTTCCTTGCAGCCTCAGCCCTGCCAATGACTCACAGCAAGCTTGCTTCTTCTTCCATCTCACTTTGCTCGTTTGTTGAAGTAATCCATACATACTGCTTTATATATATATATCATTGCTTGAGTAAGATTGCTTCGTCCGTTGCTTTGTCATTAACCTTGTCTTTCAGCTTCGTCCACTCTGCCTTCCGGCCACCGTGCTTGGCATGGCCCCCATGACCTCAAAGCAGCCGCCCAAAGCCGAGCGGATTGACAAGGGCCGTGCGCGGCCAGAGAAGTCGTTGCAGAAGCTTAAACACTTTACTGAACGTTGTGCATGGCTTGATGTGACAAAGACATCATGAAACATTCGTCACTTGTACGCTCTAGGAACTCACCTGAATAATGTCAAAGAAGTTCAGGGCCACAGCCATAGTCCTGCCAAGCACGGTTCGTGTGGCTTCGCCCATTTCAGGGGTCACGTCCTGTGAACGGTAGATCAGTAGATCAAAAAAGATGTATCGAGACTACTTGGCACCACTTTCTTCATGCAGCCCTAAAAACCACTAGCTGAAAAATACGACTATACGCGAAAAAAGAATGCAAGTGCAGGAGGCTTTTCTTCTGATAGCGGCTACGGCTACTGGGTCCTCACCACAGCTAATCCACCACAGGTATCCTTAGTTGAGCTTCCACCACATGTCGAAAATAGTTTTGATGTCCTTGTGGAACAAAACACTTTGATCTACAGACAGTGCAAACAAGGAGCCAAACCTGGCGCAGGTCGAGCCACTAGCTTTCTTGATAAGGTCGGATTCCGACGTCGCTTGGGCTCCCTCAAGAGGGAGTCAGGGTCGGCTCAACGGTCTCTCTGAAATGACACTTGGTGCCCGCTGTATCCCTGAAATGATTTAAAAGTCTCTTTGCACCATCGCAATTAGAGAGAAACAGACTTTGGCCTTGATGGCTTTCAAGTTCAAGGCTCACGGATGCCTTTTTCATGAAGTCTTTCAACCAACGACATGGCCGTTTTTGGAAAGGTCGCTTCAAGGGACCCAATTTCCTTTGCCAGGTCAGAGCAAGAAGGACAGGACTAAGTCGGACTAGTTTGTTGTGAGACTAAGCATGAGAGAAATCCGAGCAATTGCACTGCAGTGACTGTGAGCTGCCGAAGCCAAGCGGACTTGGGACTGAGCGACGCACAACTCGCAAGCTCTGCTGCAAGACGCAGCAGAACTCAGGGAAATTGACGTGCACTCTGATATTCAGGGCAGGTGCAAAGAGCAATCATCATCCGGAACCAGCAGCAAACTCTGAAACAAAGAGCCAAAACCGAAACTTCTGACTTGAAGAGTTGCTAGCCTAGCTTGAACTTGCTAGACAAGCTCTGTGTTCATGCTTGGCCAGTATAGGCAAGGTCAAACGCGTGGCATGTCTTCCCCTTTCGGTTCGGTGTTGACCAACTTGAGCGGTCTCAGGGGTGTTAGATGCCCACGAGTGGTCTCATATCGTTGCAAAAACGGCAGAGGAGAAGGTCCAACGGTGGATCTGTGTCTGCACGTGCGCGTTTTCGTCGCATTCGCTGTCTCTTCTGATCTTCCAGCTGCATGGTTTTTCATGCCGAAGACCGAAGAAGAAAATCGGCCCAAGTGGTTCCAAGAAGCTGTCGTTCGAAAGCCTGTGGCACTTCCTGAGCCATGATGGGATATCCTTCCACAGAACCTATGGAACCGGGTTTCGAGAGACCTCTCGACTGGCCTCAAATGCCCCAAAAGCTGCTAGCCTTAACAAATGATTTGTATCGACTGCCTTAGACTTTTCACTTCGACTGGCAGACCTGGAATCTCAAGTCTCAAGTCTTTCACGTATCTCAAAGTCCGCATCCGTCTTTCACGTAGAACATTCTTAGAGGTTCTCACAATGGTATGTGTTAATTGATCTCATGCCAAATCCTGCAAACCCGATGGGCACTCATTGGTCTATTGCTGGTGCAAAATTAATGAAACTAGGCAGGCTCTTGCCGGCAAGACAAAGTGTGAAGGCTCCTCAATGTCATGCACATCATACAGGATCAAGCAGGGCTACAACTCCATTCAAGAATGCCTTTAGAGGTTACACATCTGCTCCTTTTAGTCTAGATAGTGGAGCCAAAAAATTTGAGTTGCCATCAGTCATGCAAATCAACAAATGCACCTCCATTGATACCATGGGAGACTTCTGCGTGCAGCTCTGAATGCATGCAGTGCTCTTTGAACGCTCGTGCTTCCAACTCGCACCAAACAAAATGACAAATCTTGCACTAACCTTCTCGGCTTGTGCTGCTTGCGCTCTGGACCCGCCTTCTTTGCTTGGTGGCTTTGTCGATGGCAAGAGCAGCAAAGCCCAGCGATTTCATCCCGAAGTAAGAGCAAAAGGGACTTACGCAACATCTAAGAAGCCACCCCCTACCTTCGCTAAACTCTGTCGGGACATCAACAGCACTGAGCAGGTGTGCCACGCTGAAGCACAGAGTTGAGAGGGGCTGGAAAGCAGTATTGTGAAGCTGAGTATTGTAAATAGGACCTTGTGCAACACCGTTTGCCTCTTCCAAGAGATTGGCATCTCCCTTGAGCGGAATCAAATGCATTGAGATGCGAGGATTTGCATGGAGATCTCAGACAAAGGCTTCGGCCGGTGAGATTTCAACCGCTTGCGAAAGCGCCGCTTCTTCAAACGAACTCCCTCATTCAGCTTCACAACTTCAGAACCAGAGAGCGAAGAGCTGTCAAGTGGGGGACAAACACTTTGTCAGGGTTGGAAGCTGGGCAAGTTATGCAATCTGTCCAGTCCAAATGTTCACCTTGGGTAGTGCTATTCCTAAGGCCAAGCCGGCCTTCTTTATGACGGTGATGGCAAAGATGTTTGCCGTTGGGGACTTTGTGATGTCCAGAATTTGACACGAGTTCCGCCAAAACGTACAAACCTGAGGTCCAAATACAAGGCTCGATAAATCGGTCGTTTGGGATGAACGTGAACGGAGCGCTTGACCTTTCCGACGGCCTGTTCGCTACCTTTTGAGCCTTTGGAGTGGACGCGGCCTGTCACATTGAAAGCGGTGCACCCGGAATGGCACTCCTTTGCCTTGGCTGCACGCGAAGTCTTGGAAAGCTGCCCCAAGAAAGGTGTTGAAAATCAGAAAACTCATCACAAAATCAAAGCTTCCCCTCCATCCAGCTACTTAGCAGTCAATGCAGAATCTCCAGCTCAAACTTCTCAATCAGAAAAGTCCAGCACGGCCACCATCCGGGCTCAGGACAATTTTGCCTTGGCTGATCAGTTCGGGCTCTGCCAACTCATCGAATCACCGCACACGAAAAATCCGCCCGGAGGTGCCGAGGGCGTTCTTTGGGCTCGTGTAAACATCGCAAGGAATCCGGCTAGTTAAATCCTAAGCTTTAGCTTGGGGGGGGGGCACACTTTTCTCCTAGAAATGCTGTGTTTTTCAATAGTGTTCAATGTTTTTTGAAAAGTGATCAAAATTGGACCAAACAATGGCGATGCCGGCTATGCTGGTCGGGACAACGCGCATTATCGACATCGCAGACGTCTCGGCAAGCCAAGGGCATTGGATCAGACGTTGGCGACGTCGGTTATGCCGGTCGGGACGGATCGCATTGACGACATCGCAGACGTTTCGTAGATAGATAAGTAGATAGACGGAGAGATAGCTAAATAGATACATAGGCTGATAAATAGATAAATAGATAGGTAGATAGACGGCAAGATAGCTGAATAGATGGATAGGCAGATAAATAGATAGATAGATAGATAGCTAAATAGATAGATAGATAGATAGGTAGATAGACGGAGAGATAGCTACATAGATAGGTAGGTAGATCAATAGATAGATAGATAGATGGATAGATAGATAGATAGATAGTAGATAGATAGATAGCTAGATAGATAGGTAGAAAGACGGAGAGATAGCTAAGTAGATAGACGGAGAGATAGCTAAATAGATAGGTAGATAAATAGACAGATAGATACATAGGTAGATAGACGGAGAGATAGCTAAATAGATACATAGTTTGATAAATAGATAGATAGATAGATAGATAGATAGCTAGCTAGATAGATAGATAGATAGATATATAGGTAGATAGACGGCGAGATAGCTGAATAGATAGCTAGATAAATAGATAGACAGATAAAAAATAGACAGATAGATAGACAAACCGAAAATAGATAGATAGATAGATCGATAGATAGATAGGTATAGATATTATGTACATCGCAGAAATCGCAAACGTCTAGGCAAACCGTGGGACACTGTACGATTGATATCGTGGATGTGTTCGGTCGTGTGCCCAGTCCGACTGGATGAGGTGAATGGTTGTGGTTTTTGATGCCCACACCATGCGCTCCGCCCACCCAGAACCATCGGATGGCCTGAATATTAACCTTTACGCCTTGAAACATAAACTCTCTCAAATGACTGCGATCTGTGCGGGCGGCTTCGACCGCGAAGCGGTGTGAATACTGCCCTCTGCAAGCTATGTGCCAGACTATGTGCAGGGTGATGTGCTGAAACCCTTGCAACATCATTGGCTTCTTAAGCTCAAACCATACCTTCAGCCCTTCAGCAGCTATTCCCCAGAACACCCGCAGCTTCTGTATTTGTGTTGTTCTTTTCATATTATCCTGAAGGGATGCAGTTCTTCAAAAACCACTGCGCTCTCATTTCATGCTGCCTGTAGCCCTCCTGCAGCATTGCTTTCCAAGCGACCAATCGCTTTGCCCTGCTGCAGCACTTGAAATGCTGTCATCACGTCTTCGGGGAATCTGTAGACGTTGATGACAAAGCATGAGCCTGAGGCTTTGACTTTCTTCCTTCAACAGCAGATGCAACCTACCAATGTTTCTCCTGATCAATCTTAATGTAGACTCTTGTTCAACATGAAGACTCTCTCATATGGAGAGGTCAACAGCAGATTTCGCAACCCAACGTCAGAGGTTTTTCGGTCTCACCGTTCGTGTACCAAGCTTTGTTGTGTACAACACTCGACCGACAACGTGTACCCGTTCTGAATGAACAAGGGACAGTGTCACTGAACGATCAGACATGCGTAATTCGTAAGTGCGTTCGCACCTTCACTGCAAATCATAGGAGCAAAGGGCATCGCTACTAGGGGCTCCTGGCCTTACTACTAGAAGCAAGAGGACGCTACTAGGAGCAAAGGGCATCGCTACTAGGGTGGAGGCCATCGCTACGAACGTAACAAGAGGCAAGTTAGAAAGCTGGGGCCAACTGGGGCCCCGGGCTGTGGTCAATCTCTCTGAGCTCTCTTCGCAGCGTACTTGGGGCCTGTCACGTTTCGTGAGTCCAGTTGCAAAAATAACATGAGCGTTTGAGTTTGAAGAAGGTGTTGTTTTACATGAAAGAAACAAAGCATGACTGAATCATGGATTCAAGTGTCCGATTCAAGAATCATCCGGTTTGACCAAAAACCTATAAAAAGAGCTTTATACTGCCAATGTGTCCATGGCATTCCTTGGAACCCGTCCTCGCTGACGCGTCTGTCAAGGAGGAGGACGGCATACTTCAAATCAGCACGAAATGCAGCGACTTCCGCAGCTGACCAAGCCTCTCGCGAATCACAACTCACTTAGCTGGCTCTCGCTCCTTGACATTCACCACCCAATAAGTCTCAACTGACGAAAAAAGTAAAAGGAGAGAGACACGTGTTTCAACTTGGAAAAGTGTGGTTTCGTTTGAAATGCAACAGCCTTGATCTTTCCAAGTTCCACGAAGCGGCCAGCAGGGCAAAGTAGAGATAAGGTGCGGGGCACAAATTCCTGGTGTGTGAGAGAGTTCAGCACCAAAGTCAGTTTTGAGCTATGCATCCCAAGAATCTCATCATCTCCCATGTTTCTCACCTTCTGGACTTCCAAGAGACAGAGCAGACAGAGCGTCCCAGAAAAATGCTTGCCCATCCCTGGAGGAGGCGACCTGAAGAATCCCCCGAGATCGCAAGTACCACATCTTCTTCGCCGAGCCGGTGGAGCCCCAAGGGAAGGCCCCCAACCGTCGGGCTGCTTGCAGGGCAGCTAAGCCGACCCCGCCGGCTCCCGCTTGAATGAGCAACACTTCACCGTGAGTTAGCCGGGCCAAATCGAAAGCCACCGAAGTGGTCAATGACACGGTTGGTAAAGCTGCTGCCTTCAAGGCCGAGACGCTTTGGGGGCGCAGAGCCGATAGGGGCGGGGTCAAAAGTCCGCTCGACTGGAAAGACCTGGAGCCCCCAAGCCCAAAATCTCCTCGAAATTCTCTGTATTTTGACCTGCAAAGTCATGGCCGGGTAGAGCTTCTGGCACAACTTGCCCTGCCACATGAGATGGCATGATCCCCAAACGCTTAACCACATCGAAAAAGTTCAAGGACAGCGCCTCTATCCGGACAACTTGGCTCCTGGAGAAGCTTGACCGCCACTGCGACCCGCCCTGCCTTTCACTTTGAAACGAAGGCACTCTTTGCTGAGCACATTCAGCGAACTTTGAGGATGATGAACTCTGAATGCAAAGTGAACCGATGGCAGCTCGTCTTGTGGAACCGGCAGCTTTCCGAGATGGCACGAATTTCAAATCCGCTTTGGCTAAAGACTGCCCATTGACCTTCTGGGTACTTTTCTCCGAAGTGGAAACAACGCCTGGCCTGGTCTTCTCGAGGCCACTGTTCGGGGAAGGACTCCCGTCTTGCTAGCTCTTTTGGCCGAGTGGTGCAAATGCATGGGTCTCATGACTTGTCCAACCCTAGGCAAGAGTTTGGCTGCCAGCAAGTTCCATGTTTAACGGGCATCAAGTTTTGCAACAGCAAAGTGGGGCGCACGTTCTGCGCCTACAAAGAGTCTGGACCCCGGGATAGCTTTGGGAACATGGCGAGAGGCTGGTTCTCTTCATACACAACGTGGCTAGGCGCCCAAGTTCCGTGGCCTGCTTCTGTTACGCAGCACACCAAGCGGAATGTGCTTCAACAATCTAGGAAAGGTCAGAATTCTTGCAGCAATGTTCAAGTGCTTTGTACGTGGCAAACACACTCGTGCGCTAGATAAGCATTTCAAGACCCTGGGTGTCCAAGTTGGATTGAGCAAGGCGAAGAATCCGCAATAGGGTCAAGAGTGGTGAAGTTGCCAAACTGGCCGAGCTGGGAATCAACCAATTTCAGTTTCTGCCCTAAATAGATAACAAAATAAAGGAAACTAAGCCGGGGTCGGCCAAAAAGGTCATATGCACGCCACTTGAACAACCCACTACATCAGTGCATGCTCACCAAGTCCTCTGTTTGGAGCTTGGACCCCGAACGCAAACAGCGCATGCGTTTCTGTGATTCGGCAGTTCTCCATTGTCATGCCTGGCTGCGGCATATGGCGCAAGGCGTCCAGTCGACTTACCATTCCGTTTTCTTGAAGCCAAAACTGCGGGTCAAAATGATGAAAGACTCTCTTCCATGCAACACCTTGACTGTTTCGACCCCTGCCATACAACAACTAAAAACCCATAATCTATCCAAATGCTACATGTGTCCTTCCCGGAAAAATGTTTTATAAGGACGTTTGTTGAAGCAAAGTTACACTGTCCCCATGTGTATTCATGATTTTCCCACTTCCTTTCTTCCCCAAATACTTTCGGCCCAGTCTTGTTTCATTGCCACTCACGCAAAACAAATCGTTGTTTTCTATTTGATTTCGGACCGCATGGCAAGACTCAAAAAGCGGTGTTTGAAATTGTTGGCGCCTTGAGGCCTTAGAAGTTGCTAGCGATGTGACCAAGAAGCGTGTCTTTCTTCCAAATTTTGCGTCACCTGTTGGACAAGTCTCCGGTCAGCTTTCTTGCTAATGAAAAAGCACAGAACAACCACCAAAAAGGGATCCCAAAACATCACCAACCGGCGGCACAACAAAGATCCTCACTCCACCCTCAGCACACGTGCAAGAGAAAAGAAAATGAAAGAAAGTGCCAAACCGATGCAAACACCAGTGGTACACGAAGTCCACGGGGTTTAAGTGCGCAATGCTGAAGTGAAAAGCAAAAGCGAAGCAACAACAGTGCACAACGAGCGAACTGGGCAGCAGCATGAGCTGCAACGGCCGGTGCCACAGTTTGGCCTCATGAGCCCACTCTGCGATGGGCAAAAGTGAAAAACGGTCCTGAAGCTCAATGCACAGCGTGCATTTTACACCGGTGGTGCTGTGCTGAAAGCCACTCAAGGGCAATTAAAGTCAGCGAACCATGCCTCAGTTTCTTCTCTGAGGCTTGGTCCGTGCAGTGCGCGCAGCTCCACAACCAGTGTCGTTGCGATCAATGACCTGCTCTGGCAGGTTTCGTAGTGCCAGCATTATCCATGGCGAGGTGCAATCACAGGCACTCGGTGACGAATTTGTTTTCCTCCCTTCCACGCTGGACGAGGTCTGCTGCACTGATGATGAGGCGGACGAGGCCTCGTTGCCACCCTCCTTTCCACGCTGGCGAGGCCGACTGCACGCGTGACGAGGTCGCGAGGCCTCCAAAGACACGCCATTATCCTTCCCCTCCATGCTGAACAAGGCCGACGAAGCCGAATGGGACCCGGGACCTTATAATACGTTTAAAGGAGTCCCAACTAAAAGTGGATTGGTGGTTGCATTTTTCCACAGGACTGGATGCGGCCTGGTTAGAATTTCAGCCTGCAACTGTTTCAACTTACCCGCGCAGCAGCAAAATGTTGGCGGGGCACAGGGCGCACGGTGACTTGCAGCAATTCCAGCAATGAATTCGGTGGCCCCAAAAATGAGGGCCAAAAACCCTGCGGAGCCGGGGGTCGCCACAGTGGGTTTCCCCTGTCGCCGTTGGGCGCAATGGAAACATTGGACGTATCAACGCTGGACTTGCAAGGCTTGACGTTCCCGTGGATTGCAATCTCATCTCGCTCCTGGAATGGCACAGGTCGACCGTGCGTTTTCAGAGTTTTTCAACGGAAGCGCTACAAAAAGGCGACAATGTTGGAGGACGGAATCTGACCCCCAAAATCCCGACCCCAAAATAGGGGCCGCTCGTTGACGCATTTTTGTAGCGCTTCCGTTGGAAAAAATTGAAAGTACACTCCGTAGCCATAGCCTTTTGGCTCAAGCCGTCTCGGTTCAAGGTGGACGTTAAGAAACGTTCATCAGCTTGTCGCGGCGGGGCAGGGTGGCTTAAGATAAACCTCATTGCTTGCAGCCGTTTTAGGATAGACAGCGCGTTTGCTCTTTCCTTTGTCCGGTGTTTGTTTCCCTGCAGAAGCGGCACCTTAACTTATATATTTACTGCAGAGGGGGCAGGGGAAGACTTGGATCTTACCTCCTAAACGTGTGGTCAAAAGCTCACGCGCCTTGTTTCAGCGGGGAACTGCAACTCAATGGCGGTTTTTTTTTGCACGGGTGGAGGCGCTGTGTGTGCCGAGAGGCACAAGTCACCTTGATTGAATTAAATAGGGATACTAAGGAGATACGAGCCAGGCACCAGAACAAGGCACAGAGCACCAAAACCAAAACCAACCAAGCCCAAAACAAGCCCCAAACACAAGACACCAGACAGCCGGGTTCGTATCTCAGGAGGGCTATCCAAGCCGAAGCAAAAGTTGAGTGAGAACGGGGTGAGACGGGGCATTGAATTCGTTCTTCTACTTGCGCTCAGTACATGATGGTCAGGAAGTAGCGAAATTCCTTTCTGCGGGCAGTGAGTATTTGTGTGGCAATGTTGATGAATGCCCATATGTGCAAGAAGCATCCAAGCATGTGCAGGAGCTGTGGAACGTTGACGAACACTTGCTTTGCAGCTCGGCAATGTGTGACTTAGTTCCAAGAACACTGCTTTGCCGACAACAGTTTCAGGTTGTTCCAAGTTGGCTCTTTCAGGATGGCACACACTGGCATCAGCATGTAGTTGCATTGCTTCTTCCAAGTTTCCGGTACTTGGTTTGCGACGAGTAGGGTTGAGACAGGGGATAATCATCTTTGTCTCCAACTCACTGTGGTCAAAGTCCCAAGGAATATTTGCGGAGAGAACTATCTGGTTGAGCGTAGTCAACCATGCACCGAGAGCTTGCAGTTGGGAAAAGGGGTAAGGGCAATCGAGCGCCAAGCTTACGAAAGCCTTGACCTGCAGGGGACCTAGGACGAGTCGAACCAAGACGAACGATCCCTCATCAGTGGCCCCCCCAAAAAGGGGGGAGGCAGTGTCAATAGTGCACTCCATGACTGTGGCTCCAAAATGGAGAACGGGAGCAACAATGACGAAGCAAAGCGACTATGCATCACTCTCAGGACAAGATTTGCAGGTAGCATTCTGTTGGCAAGTGTCTCGGTAGGCTCAGCATCTCCTTATTGCGATTCGAGCGCTCTTGAAACGAATGAAGACACGCACGTCCCATGAACTACGTGAAAAGGTGAAACGCCGCTATGCAAGGTCCTAGGAACTGTACATCTGTACTCTATGTATTCATCCAAGACGACCTCTTGGGAGGCAGCCCTGGGTACTGTCTAGCTACTCAGTATTGGCAGCAGAATCAGCAGAGTCAGATCGGCAGGCTTACTGCCTGGTTTGTGGTTTTCTCAGGACCTGCATGTGGGCGCAGGTCTGGGCTGTCAGGCTTCTCTGCAGTTCGATTCTGCCCACTCCTCATTACTGTCAGATGGCTTTGGGAGAAGCCGAATCCATTTTGGGAGTTTGAGTTGCCTACATGTGTCGAAAGCATCGTACTCTGCGTACGTCCCTCTCCAAGTGGCTTTGTTTCCTACTCTAATGAGTGTGCCGAGCTGTATGCAGCCAGCAAACGCTCGTTTGGCGATATAGAGCAAGGTGGGTGGGGTGTGTAGTTCACCTAATGATGTGCAATTCAGAAGGGCGTCTCGCCCAATGCGCCTCACCGTTTTGGCCAGCCGAAGTTGTTGCAGTTGCGAGCAGTGTGCAAAGGTGCCCCCCAAGATCTCACTGATTTCTGTTTGTGAGATGTCTACTGACCGCAATCGTTGAAAATGCTCACATGCCGCTGATCGCATCCAGTTGAAATCCGCTGGCAAGGATAACGACTCTATCCCAGCCTCGAAAAAACAGCCCTCGGGTATGAAACGATTCAGGTTGGTGGGATCGTACTCAGTTCTCTCAAAATTGAGTTGCTGCAAGGTGCTGCATTTCTCAAAGGCTCGCGGTCGAAATTGCGCCTGTGGCGCCAGCTGATTACTGTTGGGCTTTGGTCCCCAATCTGTGCTAAGGAGTAGCGTTCTTCAAACACCCAGAGTCCAAAGTATTTGCACCCTGTGGCTATGACAGCGCGGAGTACATAGTTCCGACGGAAGGCCCCATCCTGCAGACAGACTACTGTACTTGGCAGTTGAACTATTTGCAGCCTGTTGCAGTGCTGCCAGGCCGCTTGGTACCTTTGGGCTCTCACTGCGTGAGCGCACCCTGGGGCGGTACCCTTTCCACCACAAAGGACGTACACTCGGACGTTAGTGTTGACGCACGCCAAAAAGGCGGAGAACCCGCAGAAGCATGCAACACCACGAGTTAATGTCTTTGTCCAATGTGGCCTGCGAAGGTTCCCACATGAGGAATTTCGGTAGGTTGGTTGTCTTCTCTACCTTATATCCTCCCCTTGGAAGTAAGGCACATAATTGCAAAGATGCAACCTCAGGTAGTTCGGGTACACTCCTATTTCCTCTGCACATTCTTGGGTGCCTTTCGCACACATTGTGGCTGATCACGATAGCTAAGCAGTCAACTCACTGCCCACTGTGAGGAATACCTCTTTTGCCTGACCTAGACGTACTGAGCGCAAAGAGTGGAATGAATTCATTGCCCCGTTTCACCGCTTTTCACTTTGTTTTGCTTTGGCTCACGCAGCCAACCTGAGATACGAACCTTGCCGCTTTGGGTGTTTGGTGCTTTTTGGTTGGGTTTTTTCTCCACGAGTACGGACGCCGTGTGGGCGGAGTGCCCAGGTCATCATTGAAGGGAAAGGAAACACAACATGATGAGGGGGAAAAGAACACAAGCACCCCCAAAAGCCAAACAAAAACCAACCAAACAAGAACCCCAAACACAACCAAAAGGCCAGAGGCCGAATCCCCCTCATCTAAAAGTGTTTCCTCTGTACGAAGGTGAGACAGGTGAGAAAAGTTGGCTGTAAACTATCTATGGGCCTGAATTCGCTACGAAAGTCGGTCTGAAGGGTCAGCGCACGAGCGGAGTGCAACGAAGCCAATCAAAGGGGCTTCGCTCCACCCTCAAAACTGTGACCAAACGGCCACTGCATCGAGTGGCAAAGCGTGGTAATTGGGTGCTTTGCAGGAGCTGCTCTGCTTGTCAGCAGGTCTGATTCTTGCCCAAGGAAATCAGTTGTTGCAATGCCTAGCATGCCGCGGAAAAGTCCCATCTCGTTGCACAACCCTTTCAACTGATTGCACGAACGAAGCGAGAGGCATATCAGCGGTCAGGCAGTGGAGGCAGTAGCAAACGAAGAGAGCTTGCTGACTAGGGTGCTGCATTCCCCCCCCGAAGGGAAGTCTCCTTTGCACCCCTTGGCATCCAAGAAGTGCCAAAGAGGTATGTTCTGTTCCTGAAAGAAAGAGAGGTGCCACCGTGAAAACATCCTCCTGTTACGTGCAAGGCCCGTGTGAAACAGGTGAAACCGTGGACCTATCCTAGCATGGTGCTTGTGCCTCTTTGTACAGAAATGGCCATGGCATGGCAGCCGCAGAGAGTAACTAAGGTTCCCCCTGGCCGCCTTCCATTACCATTCTCTACCACCCGCCTTTTGGGAACGAGAAGCTGAGGCTCTCATTCCTGTAGGCTCACTGAATCGTAGATGGTGAGGACGAAATGGTGACTCTGCTTGAACTTTGTTAAGCCTGGCACGCATAATCGAAGTGGCGGAGGGTAAGGCTTCTTGAAAGTCTTCTCTCCATTGGTCTTTGGCATTTGGCGGCAAGAATCGGAGCCACTTGGGCTTGTCTAGTTGCTCACATTTGTCAAAGGCATTGAGCCGGGCATATGTACCTCGCCATGTCTTGCTTTTCCCTTTTTTACGAACTGCTCGAAGTTGCGTGCAACCTGCAAAAGCACGCCGCGCAATGTAAAGCAGGGATGGTGGGATGCAGACTTCTTGCAGCGAGGTACACTTGAGAAAGGCTTCTTGCTCAATGATTCGTGAATTTCGGGAAAGGCTGAGTTGCTGCAGCTGCGAGCAGTGCGCAAAGGTTGAGCCCAAAATTTCAATGACGTCCGTTTTGGACAAATCAACAGTTTGCAGCTGCTGGCAGCTCGCACAGGCGGCCGATCCTATCCTGTTAAAATCTGGCGGCAGGAAGAGCGCGACAATGCCTGCTTCCAGGAAGCAGCAGTCGGGCAAGCGTCGGTTCGGATATGCAGGACCACACTCTGACATACCCAAGGAGTTGAGGTGATGCATCCTTGAAACACTCGAGGCCGCAATTGTGCTTGGGGGGCTAGTATATTGCCAGGGTATTGAGTCGTGCCTATTAAGACCTTAGTGCCGAAATGTTTGCAGCCAGGGGCTGTCACTACTCTAATGAGTGTTAAGGGCTGTGCCAACAGCCCTCCCTTGCTGCCTCGAGGGCTGGGCCCAGACGCATCAGCTGTCCGATGGCTTTTTTGGCGGTTGTGGTTCGTTCTTGGTCTGTTGCTTAGCTCGTATCTCCCTATTCAATTGAATTAAGGTGACTTGTGCCTCTCAGACGTACCTGGGTCCGAGCTTGTTGCCGCCTGTGGCTGGTCTCTTGGCTGTTACTGGCCCCAACCGCGAGCCGCTGATGACATCCTATCAGTGTCCGACCCTGAAACCGAAGCTGCAGAGAACCCATGCCATTCTCCAACAACCACTGATGCCACCATGGCTGCAGGGAAGCAAACAGTATTGTGTCTGTCCCTGGCTCCCCCTCAGGCCCATCCACACTGCCCAGCTCGTCAACACTGATTCCCCCATGGGCAAAGGAGATGACGATGCCACCTCACCTGGCGGTGAGAGTGATCGCCTTGGCAATCACCCCTCCTCCTCCCACATCAGGCAAGAAATCAATGGCAGATGAAGGCGCAGGAAGTGGATTCCCCCGCAGACAACTCCTCTTCCAATTTTTTTTCCACGAGTACGGACGCCGTGTGGGCATGGTGCCCAGGTCATCGTTGAAGGGAGGGAAAGTCAGTCGGATGGTGGAGAAAATGACAAGGACCACAACAACAACCCAACAAAAAACCAACCAAACCAAACACCCAAGCCCGCAGGCCGAAACTCCACCATCTTGTAGTCTTTCCTCTACACTAGGTGAAACGTGTGAAACAAAGACTAGTGGCAATTAGTGGGCCTGAATTCGCAAAAGAAAAGGACTGCAGCGCAAGCTGTGTTCATGGAAAGCCGCCTAGGAGGCTTCAAACGGACTTTCCTTACCAAGTGTTGGTGACCAGCGGCCACACCACAGTGTGGCAAAACAAGGTCACTTTGCAGGTCAGGTGTCTCGCGATGCTCCAGTAGTGGTAACCAGGTCGACCAAGTGTGCGAAGATCTAAGCAGCAATCCGTGGAAAAGACCATTCTTGCAGCACAACCCGTTCAACTGGCGGCGCATACAAGACCAGTCACATGCTGCTCGACAGGATGCAAACATGGCGGCAATTCCTAGCGAGAGAAGCCTGCAGCTAAGGGTGAACCGGGCACAACCTCCCCGTGGGGAGGCAGACCCAACACCCTTCGGCACACAACGGTGCCAAAAGGGGATGTCACTTGCGTCTGTGAGGCGCTGCGTAATGGCAAAAAGTGAAAGGTTCGTGCAAGGCCCGTGTGAAACATGTGAAACAGTGAGCTCTCCTAGCATGATATCTGTACCTCTTTGTACAAAATTGGAAATGTCGGACATCAACAGCGGGAACTAAGGTTCCCCCTGGGCATCCTTCATTGCCACTATCTACCACCCGCCCTGTAGGCACGCAGAACTAAGGCTCTCGCTCCTATCGGCTCACTACGCAGCGGATGGCGAGAAGAGGTCATGGTTCTACTTGGTGTCTGTGCACTTTTCTTGCCGTATATGCCTGGAAATCCTTCTTTTCTAACGCTCGAATACTGGCACTTGGCTCAACTCACTGCCTCTGAAGCATTGCTGGTCTTTGAGGCTGGGTCTAGAAAGTCTTCTCGCCAAAGGTCGTTTGCATTATAGATCATCGAATGCCATGGTGCCGAAGTACTTGCATCTTGGGGCGACCACTACCCGCAGCACTTGACGCCTACATCAATGACCAACTACTGTGTCTGGCAGGTGGACGATTTGCAGTTGTCGACATCACCGCCACGCCGAGACCCTTCTCTATCCGACAGCATCTGGGCACTCACTCCATGCATAACGGAGGGCAACTATGGTTAGTTACTCGTGTTGAGGAGTACTGTTTCGCAACTGCTGGCCTACTCCGGACCCGAGCTAAGGCTCGCACCCAGACTCTAACAGGGCCACGACAGCTGTGGATGGAAGGATGTCCCTCTATCCTAAACCAGGGGTGTAGCCCATGTCCGGGATCATATGCAGCCAGGGTGGCCATTTCATGGCCGGACAGATGGCAAAAGCATTTTCTTCCGCATAAACCCCTCGCCATCTGCGTGTTCCGGGCATTTTGACCAGCCTCCGAAGGGCAGTGCAATCCAAGAAAGCCCTACTTCCAATATACTTGAGAGCAGGCGGAATGGCAAGCTCAACAAGTGCTGCACAGCTCATAAAGGCTTTAACCCGGATTGTATGGAGAGTTGTCGGTAGGAAGACTTCCCGAAGGCTAGTGCAGTGGCCAAAAGTGAATTCCGGAATTTCTTCAATCGTGGTGTTACAGAGGTCAACACTCTTAAGCAGTCGACAACTGTCACAAGCGTGCGCTCCTATGGCTACAAAGTGCTTTGGGAGCGCAAGTGTGTAGATGCCAGTAGAGCTGAGGCAGCCCGTAGCTAGCTCTCTGGTCCTGTCTTGCAGGGTTAACCCGTTCGATTCAGATCGGGGGGATGGAAACTCACTCACGGTGACCTTAGCAAGGTTGATGCACCCTTGGAAGAGGTATTGCCCGAAATTGGTTTCCCCATTGAACACGTTGACAGCTCCACCCGATGCATACACACGCTGCAAGGAACAACATTCCGAAAAGGCTTTGTAACCAAAGTCGCGACAACCCGGAGCCAAGACACTATTTAGGAGCTTGCAGTCCCGAAAGGCATTATCTGCAATGCCTACCACTGTGGCCGGCAGTTTGACAATGCGGAGTTGCCGGCAATCTTGCCACGCCTCTGCACCAATGAGCCTGATCCCTGACTCGACGCTAACGTGTCGCACTCGTGGCACACCTGCAAAGGCCCATTCTGGGACAGTTTCTTCTGGGTTCATAGGGACGTGAACAGCTAAGGGGACTTGATCAATAGGATAACCACCGAGCTGTTCTTGTTCTTGCAGGGTAACACTACAGTCCCTGAAGACAATGGTGTATTCTCCACCTTGCTGCAACTTATCCCAGATTGGGTCCTCTAGGTAAGTTTGCGTGGTGGTGTGTAAAAAGTCAATGACGCACCCAAAAACTTGGAGGTCGGTGACCGAGGCCAGATAATCCATAACCTGGTCTTCTAAATCTGTAAATCGGTCGAACTTGGCGACACTGAGAGAGACCTTAAAGGTGACACCCGAAAGCGTAGTCAGCAGCAGGGGGCATTCCATGACTGGCTCCTTTTCGATGGGAGTGCTACTCATGGATGAATTGTCAAGCTCTTTTTGCGGCAGGCTATTTGCTATCATTGTGCGAGCCACCGGTGTCCAGGCTGCACATGGGCTGTTCCTACGGCCGGGGATGTTTCCTGAAGACAGATGCTAAGGCACCTACCTTGAGCCTCTCATGGCCTGGCATAATGCTAAGGGTACACATGGCTTAGCTCCTCGTCAAAAGCGTCTGAATCTGGTCCTTCCGCGGGGAGCAGCTCCAGCCAATGAGGTTTTTCGAATTTGTCGCACATAAAAAAAGCATTGTGTTCTGCCTGCACCCACTGTTCAATGTCACCCCAATCTAGGAGGGTAAACCGTTGCAGCTGCTCGCACCCGCAGAAGGCACGGTTACCGATGTCGCTGAGTTCTGTCGGGATGACAACTTCCTGCAGCACAACACAATTAAGGAAGGCTTCTTTTCCAATTTGCATGAGGCGCGGTGGAAGCCATATGCACTGCAATGCTACACAGTGGGCAAAGGTGGAAGAGAGCAGGGCTGTGATCTCTGTGCTCATGAGGTTGACCTCCACTAGACTTTTGCAATTTTCACAGGCCCGCGGCCCGATGTTGTGAAAGTCATTCGGCAAGCACAGCTGTTCAATGCCTGCTCCACAGAATGCGCCTTCAGGCAGTGCTCGTGGTTTATTAGTACGATCCATATCAAAGGTGATAGTTGCAAGCGTGAGGCAACTCTCGAAAGCATATCTGCCAAGCTGTGCGCCTGGTGCCAGGACGCTGTTGTCCTCTGTTTCGTGATTGACCCCAACGCTGCCTAGGGAACAGCACTCTGCAAACACCCTTTGTCCATAGTGGACACACCCTGGTGCAGCGACCTTACGCAGCACATAGCACCCCATGAAAGTCCCTTCCGCCAGACTGACGACCGAAGATGGAAGCTTGACAATCTGTAATTGCTGGCAACTCTGCCAGGCCGCAATTCCTATATGTTGGATGCCAGTTGCCACTTCTACGTGCCGGATCGAAGGTGCTGCGTAGAATGCTCTGTCTGCAATTTCCCCTCGCGGGTTGGCCGGGACATGAACTGCTTTGGGGTAGCCTTCTTTGCCGTCTGCCTGGAAATGCCAGATGGAATGCCCTTCTACCATACAGGGACGAACTACTATTTGCAGTTGCGGCCGCTGCAGGAGCACCGTGCGGAATGTCTCTGACAGAGGTTGCTGCTCGCGAAGGTCGAGCAATTCCAATTCACAACCAAATACCTCTAAGTCAGAGACTGTAGGCAGAAAGCAAAGAATGTCGTCTTCCAGCTCTGCCACATCTTCATAATGGGAGAGGTTTGCTTGCATCGTATATTCCGTGCCAGCTACGGTAACCAACTCGAGGTTAACCTCATAGCGATCTTGGGGGGGCGGCATTGCTATGTAGGTGCTTGGTTTGCTTGAGCCAAACAACTGTGGTACAGGAGGTGTGTCCTTTGCAAGGCCATAGTGGCAACTAAGCCACAATAGAGAAGGTGACTAAGGTCACCCATCTCATGGCGGAGGTTGCGCGACACGGAGGCAATTGTTGTGTGGGGAGACTCCTGATGAGGACTACACTACTGCCACCACCCGTAGGACCACCCTGAGGGCGAAGGCGGGGGGGAGGCTTGCTGTGCCAGGAAGACCCTGCTGCAGTTGAGGAACTTCCCGCTTCCTTAGGGGGGTCAGTGCGGCGGGCTTTGTTACTTGGATCGGTGGTTTCCCGACTGTAGCCCATGTGGTCCCTAAGTGCCTGCTTATGGCTCGCGAGTTGGAGCCTGAACGTGGGGTTCCCTGTGAGCCACCCGCAGAGCTGATCCCATTTATCTTCGGAATAGTGAATCGTGCCATATTGGTTGTAAGGACGATCTGCCATCTTCGGAGTGAAAGGATATCCTTTGCGGTAGTACTCACTGAGGACAGAACAAGGGACCTTAGTCAAGCTGAAACGGGTAGATATCAGGTTCCACCCTGTGCGGGACATGGCAATTCTGAGCCCGGAGGTCAGCCATTGTGCTACCACTGCGCTTTCTGCGCCGATGTCCCCTTGCTCGAAATTGCCAAGCGCCGTCGCTAGTCTAGTGTAGCCTATACCAAACCTTCCATACCCCTTGGCAAAGGCATAGCTGGGTTCAGCGTTCATGGCCTCGTCCTCTGTGGCTTCGTCTGCTTCGTCTGCCTGCGTTTCTGCCATTCCCACCGGCACTGGGAGAGCAAGTCGTGGCGACCGTTCTGCTGACCCGGTGTCTTCTGAGGCAGAGTCTTCTTCTGCTGGCAGATCAGCTGTGGGATTTCTGGCTATTGCCAGATCTCTCCACCCGGGGACTTCAATGCGCATTCGCAGTTGCAACAGGGAGGGGAACGCGAAGGCTTGTCCCAAAGACGGGTCAAGGGCTCCACTAGAGTACGCTCTCTCGGCCCAGGAAGTAGTCGGCGTGCGGGGGTATCGATCATAAACAATGTCTTTGGTGTGCACTCCCACCACGATCAATGGGTTGTCTTCAGCCCCTTCTTCTTTTGGCCGATATCCAGTGCCCCCCTTCACCTCTGCTGGCTTGTAGCCCTGCTGCTCCATGGCTGTGACCAGGTCAGGCAGGATCTGGACTGGTAGATAAACAAAAAGGTCATTGGTAGGTAGCGTTTGTTCTCCATACTCCATCCCCCTGACGAAGGACATGATGACAGTGCGCATGAAGGTAAGGGCATCTACATCTTTTTCTTTTGTGGTCTGCGATTTCCCTTCCCCGGTTTGGGCTGCTCCTGTACCCTGATCTCTGTGTTGATTGTCAAAGGAGCAGCACCTCGCAATGAAAGCTAGGAGGCCATATTGCCAGAAACGAGGGCTTGCATAGAGAGCGAGCTGCTTCTGTGTGATGAAAGGGCATGCTGGATGCCCATTTTTTACGAAAGCAAAGAGGTTAGACAGAGGGGCAGCGAAGGCTTCACTGATAAGGAGAAGATCGCCGATGTAGGCCTGGTTGATCTGATCTGGAATGTCTATAAACGAGGAGCCATGGAGTGCTTGTTCAGTCACTCTCCTCCAGAGGAACGTGCGGACAAGGCGGTTGATTTGCTTGCTGGAGATAGCAAGCCTCGCCATCGGCCATTCTTATAGGCAGGTCGCTGTAGATCTGTATTGAGGGGAGCGGCACCTTTTGCCCGTGAGCATCTCTGGTGGTTCCCGCTGCCTTTTGATAGTCGTACAAAATCTGCATGGCTCTCTGTTCGGATTCCAGCTGGAGATCAGTGGCGGCCGTGCCTCCACGCTCTGCTTGCTCATGATCACTGGCAATATCAATTTCTGTCATGGCTTGCGGGCGCTCTTGCGCCGAGCCAGGGCAGTTAGGTGGTGTCTCTGGGTTTCTGCAAACTGGGGCCTCCTGCCTTTGAGCGCTTCGACTGGCTAGATCATCTAGCGTGGCCGGCGGTTGCTCATGTTCTGGAACGCTGTCGAGCGGTTGCCTGGATGTTGAGGCAAGTGATTTGCGTGACTTCTTTGGTTGTGCTCGCCCAGTATGAGCCTTAGGCCCTGGTCTTCGCTTGATTGGGGATTCAGAGGAGTGCGACCTGGGGCTATCACTTGGATGGTCCACGTTCTGTGGGGGGAGCGCACTCCTTGCATCATCGCCTGCCGCCCGCATGTCCTCTTGCGCGGGACATGCGACAGAAGGAACCGGACGATTGCTAAGGCAATCACCCGCTTCTGTGGAAGAGCTGCTGGCGCTATCATTATCTTCCATTTGGGCATCATCGTCCTCCGGTTGCTCTGTGCTCGGGATAGTGGGCGACTCAGATGGGGAGCTGTGGACCAAGACTACGTCTTGTGTGGCTTCCTCTGCCATTGCAGCATCTGTCTCTGTAGGAGAGGATTGCATATGCCCTTCTTGAGCTTCATGTTCCTCGTTGTCTGTGTCGCGATCAGAGACAGAGAGGACATCAGGCGGCAGACTTTGCCGAGGCCAGTAGCAGCCATGCACTAAAAGACCCGGTCGCGATGGTAGGATGAGGTCAGAGCCTATGGCATCCAAGACCGGCTGCGCTCTCCATGCATCATAGAAGTACACACGGTGCAGAGCTTCGAAAGCATAGTCCTGTGCACTACGCTGCTCACGTGTGCTCGGCGTCGGTTGATAGCGTAGGGAGCTTCCTACGCTGCATCGTCGCCCTGGGCCCGAGCTATTGTGGAGAAGTCGCCAATGTCCTGGCTGCTGCCCATCTGTTATGACCAGCCACTCTGGCACCATCGAGGCATCAGCTGCATATCCATAGACGAGGTCATGCAAGACCGTGCCACCAGGCAGGTAGGGCCCTTCGACGAGGCTGTTAATTTCCGCTTTGGTTAGATGTGTAATTGTGGCTAAGACGAGGCGTAAGCGCCTAACCTTACCGTGATGGTGTTCTACGAGACATACCGGCAGGGGGCCAAACCACATAGGGTGAGGCAGGAGCGCCTGTTGGAAAAAGGTCGTGGCCTGCGCAACTTGTGTGACTGTAAGGTCCAGGGAGCCTACGATGGTGGGCTCTTTGTTACTGTCATAAGTGTGTATCGTCTGGACACCATGCAGAAGGGCTGCTAGGACTTGCAGGGCCCCAGGCATCCCTTGCATATTTAATGGACATGCCAGGATGGTAAGGTCAGTGGCTCGGCTGTATGCTACATTCGCTCGTGTGAAGCACTCCTGGTCATAGTCTAGGTTGCGTCCTTCGCCACTGAGAAAGGTTGACTCCCCATGAATGACGATGCAATGCTTGGCCGTGGCGCCTGCAACCTTGACTGCAGTCTCTGCGTTCGCTTTCTTACCGGCAATGGAGAAATAATTGCGTAGATTCGTAGCCCCTTCTCGGGTGGTTGTGAGGGCCAAGATGTCATCAGCGTCAGAGCCTGCTTTGGTAAGTTGGTCTTCGATATGCTGATACACCCGGACTGTGGGGTCATTTTTGGGATTTTGTTTTGCTTGCACATTGGGCGATGCATGGCACCAGTGGATGAATCGTAAGCCTGAGGCAATCTTGTGATCCTCTCGGATGGAGGTGGTACCTATTTGCCAGGTGTCTCCCATTCGGCTGCACAACATGGGATACTGAATACCTATCAACGGCTCATACACTTCCTGGGCAACCCTTGCACTCGTCGGCAACATTAAACTCCAGCAGTGTGTGTTTGCGACTCCCGATCTCTCAGCCGCAGTTTGCGCCTGGCGGAAGTCGAGCGGGCTGTCTGGGCTGGTGGCTGCATATCCTAGACCTACCAACAGTCCTTCCGGGAGGTCTAGGTCCACTCTGGAGAGATCCTTGTAGGTGGACTGTAGCTGACAGGCAAAAGGAGATGTGGCTTTGACCTTCTCCGGGCGAAACCAGCTGCTCCCCAGTGGCCTGTGACCCACTACTTTAGCCGTTTCTTCTAGGTCGCCAAGGCCAAAGCCTCGACCGTGCCGGAGGAGCCCCTGGTATTTCATGCGGCATGTACCAGGTAGTGGGGGCTCGTAGCCCCAGGGGTGCTTTGAGTAGGAGTGTGCGATGAGCTCTCTGTCCATCGGCCACTCCACCTGGGCTCTGCTTGGGATCACCCAGCAGCAGACGAAAGAAGGGCTGTCGGGGGACTGTTGGCGCAAATGCAGATTTGAGGTCCATATCCTGCTGCGCCTCTTCACTGATAAGTAGATCTACATTTTCCATATGGGTGTTGAGCGTTGAATGATTCTGCCCTTTCTGATCCCAGACGAGTCCAGTTGTGACAATTACTACATGGCAGCCAGGGATGTATGATGCCGCGTCGCTTGCCCTCAAGTCATAGTCAGTGCAGGCTATGTTGGTTTCTGCCTCTTCTCTGCTGACTGGCCGCACGAAGTATCTCTGGTGATCTGGTCCAAGGTCAAAGGCTGTGAGTAACTTGGTGATTGCCCGGCCTGCCGGATTCTCTTTGTGTACTACAGCGATCTTAAGGTGCGTGGTAAGAGCCAGCCAGGCGAGTAGAAAGGTCAGGGAACGGGTCTTGCCTGCACCAAAGACTCCCGCTACTGCAAGGGTAGATCTGCCAGATCGGAGAGCCAGCGCGAGGCTGGCAGCCATCGACACTATGTGCCCGTTGTCATGTCGGGCGGCGGTGCCTAGTGCCACAGCGAAGCTGGCAGCTTGGGGACAGTGTTGCATTGTGCTGCCCGAGGTCAGCAGCTGGAAGAGGGCATGCAGACTTTGCAGTAGGACTACTGTGCATTCTAGCTGATACGGAATGGGCACTTGGCCGGGAATTCCCAGCACAGTGGGCTTATGCTCTGCCGCTAAGCTGGCCATTTGCAAGAGGTGATCTGCAGTGACTGTGTCACCTGCTTCCGCGATGGCCAAAACTCGGATCCGCGTTGCTCTAGATTCCAACACGCAGAGGCTGGGCGGGAAAGCCCATGGAGCAGGGCACGCCAGGCCAGTCTCAGTTGACGTGGGCAACGGCGCAAACTCTTCCGGGAACGGCACTAAGGCGACGTCCCAGTGCCTAGGGCTGCTCAGGCGGCGTAACTTTTCACTGGGCGCCTCATCCCCTTTGCGCTTCCGAGAAGGAGTCGCAAAGGCAAGCAAGAGTGCTAAGACTGAATAGCACTTGCCGTGCTCCTCCAGAACTAGTCGATAAGCCTTCCCCGCCTGTGAACCCATATGAACTGTGCTTGAGGGGCTGCTAGCAAGTTGCTCATAATTACAGCTCTGGAAGTGTGCGGGGCAGAAGATGGCCGACTGTGACCACGCCGGAAAGGCTATACGATATTCATGCATACCTTGTAACCCCGTAGCTGTTGGAGTGACATCCACAACTAAGCCAAACTTGCGGACAGTGGGACTGCTCCATAGCTCTTTCTTTGTAGCAGCCTCATCAACAAATGTGAGTTGCGGGAGGAACAGGGCTAGGATGACAAACACCTCTCGGAACGGGATTGGTGCTAGAAGGTCTCGGGCCATTTCTGTCAGCCATTGAGCACACGCACTTTGATTACCTCTGCCAACCCGAAAGTTTTTTAGCAGCAGCGCATGTGCTTCTTCCATGGAGTCAATCTGCTGCCCCGCTACACAACTCTGTAGCAGCTCTAGCAATTCTGGGTCGGATCGGTGGAGGTTGGACACCAACAAGCTAATGGCACCTTCCCAATCATCGCTGGTCATTACAGTTTCAAAGCGAATCCAGGAGGCCAAGCGCATGGGGGCAGCTATTCGGTCCCGGCGAGGAACCACCTCTGGGTGTGTGTTTTAGCGTTGTAAGACTGACCTGGCCTGCAGGGAGCTGGCACTGAAGCCAGTGCCAGTAACTATGTTTATGCTTGCCCATCCACCTTGCAGATTCTGTTACATACGTGATGTGCAGGGATCGTTGCAACTTACCAAGCTCCTCCTCTGTCGGTTTCCAGTCGCACAGACAATCTTCGGCAGCATGGACAAGATAGTAGTTGCGTCTGTCCGGCTCTGCAGTGGCAACCAGCGCTGCGAAAACACTCTTAGGCGTTGCAATGGCACCTAGACGCGCTGTGATCTGACTGGCTGGCCAGAGGCAACGAATTGCTAAGGCAATCACTGCCCCGGTGTAGCTTCCTGCGCTAAAACCGTTCACTGTGAAGTGGGCGGGGTCTTCTTGTTCAACCGGCCGCAGGCACCCAAGCGCTGGCAGGTAGGCAAGGAGTCGTTGCGGCTGTAGCGAGAGCAGCTTCCACCGCAGGCCACTGAGGAAGGCCTGGTGCGGCAGCCGTCGGTGAGCAGGGAGAAGCCTCGCTGCTTTCAACACCTGTTGCGTACGTTGATACAGGAGGGCTGCCTTGCCATAACCTAGGTCTTCCCATTTCTGGCACGGGTTCTGTGTGAGTGCAAAGAGGGTGGCGACTTCATGCACCCCGGTAGACCAGCCATAGGCAACTCCCCATTCCTGATCGTTGAGGACATCTGCCGGGGAGAGTGACGGCCCATAAACTTGACTTTCTCCTACGGGTGGACACATGCAATGGAAGTGCGGGGGGACCTCACCTTCAAGGGCTCCTCCCCCTAGACCACCACAGTTGATTTGAAATACCGACGGTAATGGTGGGAAGTTGTGTCCCATCCAATACTCGTTAAGTTGGGCGACCATCCATAGGACAGTGACCCAAGCGATTTCGTCCTGCTGACGTTGATAGATGGCTTCGAAAACTTGTGGTGCGATATCTTCTAGGGGCATGACTGAGCCTTGAAGTTGACACAGCAAGTCACGATTGGCTTGAAGAAATTGCTCTTTTTCTCCAGGGACAAGACACTTGGGTTGAGCCAATGCATCTCGCAATTGCTCATACGGACTTGCTTCAATGTCCTTGTGGACTGCAACTACTCCTCTTAGCTTAGCGACTTGACTCCAGGACACAAAGAGGGAAGGAGACAACCGTTGCGGACAGGGAGTGTATGGACGAGGGTCAGGTGCCTGACTACCCTGCGTCGAGTCACTTTCAATTGCCCTAGTGAGTCGGTCTGCTCTTTTGGCAGAAGTGTCAGACGAGGGTGTGGAGGCTGACTCCACATCTGCATCGCCATCCTCTGCCGGAAGACAGCTAAGGCTGTCCTCCTGCAGTTGCTCCGGAAAGAGTTTAGTTGCTTGCTGACAAATCGCGCGCCACCTTACTAGCAGGCAGAAGCGCAATGCACTGTTTCCAGTTACCCCAGAGAAGTAGCCTGTAAATTTACACCCACCTACAGGTTTCCAAGTCTCAACAGCCCATGCAGGGGGCAGGTTGGGCATGCCGAGTATTGCCATCGGCAGCGTTTCCCAACCCTGCTGCTCCAATTCGCGTAGAGCATCCTGCGCTCCAACTTTGGCCTTGCCAAATGCATGAAATATGGCAGGTCGCATTCGGTTGCGCGGCAATGCACTGGCTTGGAAGAGGTGTTCACCTGGTAGCGATGCGACTGTGCATGGCCCTGTTAACATGGGGAGCACTGACAGTATTCCCTGTTCAAAAGTGGCGCGTGCCCAGCTGGTGACCCAGGGGGTTCTCTCTCTTCCTTCTGGGGTGAGCGCCCTGGGATGGGATTGCCGTGGCCACTTGATTGGACTTCCAGGACTAGACTCCTCCGGGTTGGGGATAGGCATGGGCCAAAAGTGCTTACACATGTAAAGGCCGTATAAGGACCAGACCATACAGAGGTCAAGGGCGGACTGCATCGCTATCCCAACAAAGGGGGTAAACACGGTGCCGCTCATGACAGTGTCGCTCGGATTGACAGGTGGTCTGGCTCTTGAAACGAGAGCAAGTCGATCCGCCTGGAGGCTCTTTGCCAGGGTCCGGGCAGACGTGTCATGTTCCAGTGGACTGTGCTTGTTGCGATTGCCGATCGATATGACCAAACCTGCATTATACTCCAAGTGCGCTTCTGTAAAAAGTAGCATGCCTATCCCAGCATCTGCCAGCCGGTTGCACTCCCTTGGCAGATAGACCAAGCGAAACAGACAGGGCGCTCGGGCAAGCAAGTGTTGGCATTGCTCTAAAATGGCGACAACCTCAGGTTTTTTAATTCTACCTTTGTATTGCAGGTAGTTGATTACTGGCAAGATGTCACCTTGCACTACAACACTGTCAATGGGGATGCCTTTGGACATACAGGAGACATAATACTCAAATGCAAGGTTTATGGCAGCCCTACAGGCATGTGCTTCTGCTACTACATTATCAGAGCAGGAAAGTAAGGGGATGGAAAGCCACTGGACAAGGGAGGTGGAAGACGGCGTTACATGCAGTAAGCTGACTCCTGCTCCTCCAGTTTGCGTGTGTTTGTGCGCAGAGCCGTCAAATTGTACCAAGCAACCTTGCCATTCTTGAGGTTCACCTAGCAGGAGGATAGTATTTGCAGACAAATCGTCCATGGCTTGCAAACGCAAGTGTGTGGCTCCGCAGTGGCATAAAAAGGGGACGAGACATGCGGTTGCTGTGGGGAAGGGAAGCTTTCGGTGTTGTGAAAGGAGCAAACGAAGGCGGTGATCCTGCTTAGCAAACGTAGCAATCGTATCTCCTTTAGCAAAGGGCTGAGTCGTTGCAAGTCCCTCTGGCGGGAGCAAGGCCGCTTCAAGTACAACCGCGGGGAAGCGCTGCGTTCGAATCTTAGTGGAGTCAGTACACGCAGTACTGCTCGGTTGTGGTGGAGCCCGGAAGTGGTTAAGCAGCGTGCTAGGTAGCGAAGAATAGATACGCTGCCAGAGGTCAAGCACGTGATGTGAAATACTGCAGTGACGCACACACGCAATGTTCGGTCGGAGTCCGCCATACTCGGTAACCAGCCGCCTCAGGTGGAAGAGCATGTAGCAAAGTGCTACCCCTATGCTGCGGGACGGCACTTTCCGCCAATTGATCTCTGGTGCAGGAGCAACCCACAGAGCAAGCCAGGTGAGGTGCACAACCGGACAGAAGGATAACCAATGATCAACAGAGTTGAAACCACCCTGACAAAGCACACAAGGAACATAGGAGCTATTC
The DNA here is from genome assembly GCA_963970005.1 of Durusdinium trenchii. Lineage (NCBI taxonomy): Eukaryota > Dinophyceae > Suessiales > Symbiodiniaceae > Durusdinium > Durusdinium trenchii. The sequence continues at coordinate 2,232,789 of CAXAMN010021473.1, read as the reverse complement.
GCGCGACAGCCTACTGAGGATAGTAGTCGAGAAAATGCTGGGGGCAGTTGCTTGGGCTCAGGCACGAGAATTTGGTGAAAATGGAGAAAGCTCTTGCTTTCTTCAGGGAGGGTAGTCAAAGTAATATCCATTGGAGTAGCAGGCAGAAGGCAGGTCGGACAGAGTGCTCCATACCCTGGTCCGCATGGAAAGCATCGTGTATGGTTGTGACACCAAACGCAAAGTTGACTGCGACTGAGCTTGCCCCTGAGGGGCAGCCAAAAGTCAGCATCTTCTCCTAGAGCCCATCGTAAAACAGCGTAGCGCGGCACTGCTCCTACCTGAGTGGTAGGTAGATCCGCTAGCCAGTCCAGAAACAGGATGGAGGGCCCCATGGCCCACCCATTCTTGCATATTCGTGCAGCCAGGTGCCTATGAGAGGCTTCAAGCAATCTGCCAATGGCGAGTTGTTTGAAGAGCTGCTTAAATCCACTTGCCCTCTGCGCCGGGGTATTGTTTTGTTTTAAGAGAGCTAAGAGGCGCTGTATGTCTTCAGCAGGAAGCTGCTGCTGCCAATACTTCCAACATTGTTGGATTTGTATAGCATATGAACCTTCTTGTTCTTCTGCAAGGGACCTATGTCCTTGCCGTAAGTAGCGTCCAAAGAGGGAGACTGCCTGCATGATGGTTGGGTCAAGCAGTGGGCCTATGCGTAACCACCTGCAGAGCCCAACCAATAGGTGTTGCGGGAACCAATGTCGCTGTAGCAAAAATTCTGCCATTGCGTGGTACAGCGGCTTGAGAAGCTTGGGTGGAAAAAAACGCTGCGTTTGCGAGTAGTAAAAGAGGCTCAGCGAAAAGGTGTTAAAGTAGATAATCTTCATATGGATGCTAAGGTTGGCCCGATTAGCAGCAGCAAGCCTCGTCCGGAATTTTACCAGCTGCTTTGACAGCAGAGTGGTGAGAGATAATTGCAGCGGTATTTTGACCATGGTCTCATTGGTAAGTTGACATGTCCACCCTGTATGGATTGTTAGACCAAGGTTGACAGTTGACGGCACTATACACTGACCGCCTAGTCCTGCTTGGTCCAGACTAAACAGTTGCTCAGCAGCGTAACTGACATTTGTGAGCAGTTGTGTTTTGGATCGACACTGGCATGGACTAGCAGCCAATCGGCAAAGCATGGGGTGCCCTTCAGTTACCAGCCTGGGTATGGCCTCTGAGGCCATATGTATGCAGTGGTCACCGTGTCTAAGGACAAAGCGACGTGCATATCCAGGGACACGTTGCAGCGCAGCACTGCAAGTGGCTTGTCCTGATTCGTGAATGGGAGTTACGTGACCCCAGACATCTTCAACTCTGCGCAGCATGTTTTCATCAAGAGCTCTGCTGGAAAATCCGACTTGCCAACAGTGATGTGTGTCCATGACAATACCAGCAGACTTCCATTTTCTTATGTTCTGAAAAACCTCTCGGACCCAGTTCGGGTCTGTTTGCCGACCAACTATCGTAGTGTCATCAACATACCCTGCAACAACTAAAACTTGCGGAATTTGATTGAGTACGACAAAAATAGGATCCATGGCAAGGCAGAAAAAATATACTGATGTGGATCGCCCCATATCAACTCCAGAATGCACATTTCTCGCAGGTAAAAGCCGCCCTTGTACTTTGTGTCTGATTCTTCTACCAAACAAAAGATAACGTGCAAATTGGAGGACCCAAGGGGAGCACTGACGAATGCGTAATATGTAAAGGATCCAATATGCATTAATGCGCTCAAATGCTTTGGATAGATCAGCAAAGAGGGCAGAAGCCGGGGACGAGCCCTCCAGAGCTCCTTGCACTTCTAGCACTGCTCTTTGCGGTTCTCGAAAGGAGTTGAGCAAAGTTTGGGCAGGGTGGAAACTATGCCTGGTGACTCGAAACAGAATAGCAGCAGCTGTGCCATCTTGCAGTCTGTCAAGCGTGTCAGGCATGCCTAAAGGCCGAAAAAAATCAGCCGTGGGCCCCTGTTTGGCTTTTGGGATCCATACTCCTACCTGAGTGGGTGGTGCTAGCGCACCAGCTAGAATGTGATGAAAGTCATCCTGAAGGATCGCAGCAGTTTGCTGCGGGAACATCCGCCAAAGAGCATAAGGTAGCCCATCAGGGCCCGGAGCAGAATCCTTAGTGAGGAGGAGATGTTCGATATAGTCTTGCTCCGTGGGTTCCGGAATGACAGGCCACGGCACGACACACCGTCGGTAAGCCGAAAGCGTGTCTTGCCAATCTCGATCATACTGAACGGGGTGCGTGAACCAAAAGTCTCGAGTAGCAAGCGTGGCTTCATCATACTCAAGGGCAGTACGACATTCTTGGCCATTATGTTGCAACAATGGACCATGATAGAAGGTGCCCTTGGGGCACACAGTTTTGAGCCTATCCCAGAAGATTTTTTGCCTTCTAATTCGCTGGACTGGGTCTGTATTGTCAGTGCCAAAAGGCATCTGTGTGTTTGTCGCAGTTGCGACTTCAGCTGCTTGTAAAGCGGAAGCTATGACAGTAGCTGGAATCAGAAGGCATCCCTGCTGAGTTTGCCAGGATTGTAGCAGGTCGGTATCCGCACTCTGCTCATACAACAGGCGTAGTTCTTCCTGTCGTATATGCAGGTGTGTTTGTTCTTTGCCAAGAAGCTTGTATAGTCGCTTTAACGGGGCCAATTTTTTGAAGTGACAAGAGTGAGTCCTCCACCAACTCCAAACTATGGCACGACTGTGGTGTGATAGCACGACACTAGCAGGCTTAGTTTCCTGCGCTAACGAGATTTTTCGTTTGAGAGCAAGTAGGGAAGCTTGTCTTGCAACTGCCTGTAGACTTTCCGATGCAATCGTTGGATCAAGAAAAACTTGAGTCGGTATGGTGTGATGCTTTTCAGACTGTGGATGTGGTCGAAGTCGCGGTTTCATCTTTAGCCTGAGCATCAGAGCTTTGTGATGGCAAGTATCGATCCGGTACCTGCCATAAATGCAAGCAAAGAGTTGCGTTGCGTCAAGGAAGGGACTAGGTACCAAGAATCTATCAAGCGAGGATTCCTGGTCTTGGTACTTGTAAGTAGGAAGTGAAGGATCAACATCAGTGAGTCCAGCCTGCACTAGGAAGTCATCCCACGTGTGAAAATGATTTTGATCACACCGATTAAAGTCTCCTCCTACAAAGACTGGATAATCAGTCAGTGCAATAATGGTTTGTAGAGTGTTGGATACGAAAGCCTTAGGGCTGCTCGGAGGTATATAGATCGAGACAAGCCATATAGTGCAAGCTTGGTATTCAACACGGGCAGCAACTGCGTAATGTTGAACCAAAATACGTTCTTCTAGGACTTTCCAGCCTGGAGGAAATAGGATCGCAACTCCAGCTTGCTCACCCGGATTGCGCTTGGCTAAAGTAGCAACTACTTTGATGTCAGGCCACGTGTGGGATAAGTATTGGAGGTTGGCTTGATCCCATTTTGTTTCCTGTAATAATACAGGTGCCTGTTTCAACATAGTTTTGACTATCCAAGTCTTGTGCACATTGGTGGGAAGTCCAGGAGACCAGCTATTGAGATTCCAAGAGTGAATTCCTTTTATAGAGACTGGCAAATTACTCAGTCTCTGCTCCCGGAATTGCAAAATTTTGTGGCAGAGTTGCCAGAACCTCGTGGGGATGTGGCGTAAGGATTGTATTTCATTTGGAAGAATGAACGAAGTGTCGCCGACAGTCGCGGATGGATCTGTGACTGTACAGTCTGTGAACTTTCCAATATTGACTCGTAAAGAGAGGAGAGCATCAGACAAGTTGACATTGTCGTCAAAACCACACACGTTAAGGAGGTCCTGAATCATGATCTGCCGGTATGGCAGACGGGGGTAGATAAAATGAATAAGGAAGTGGAGGGAGGAGACATGCGTAATAGATGCATTTGTTTGTCGGTTGATATGCCAATATGCTGCTTTGAGGCCAGTAGAGAGGGTACGCTGCACTAGTCGGAGAGATTTAATGGGCAGATGACATAATCGCGTCATTCAGCGTGTAGCAGTGCCTTAGCACTGTGAAAAATCTTTGCTGAAATCTCTCCTTGCGTGCAGGCGTACCAAACTGATTTGAGCGTCATAAGCTGACAATCATCAATACAAGCCTCAATAGGGATGTAAGCAGCAGCTTGTTCTGTTACACTGATTTCTGGGAGAACTGGATGCTGGTTGTGCGGTGTGGGCGTCAGGGAGATCAGCCGTTCACGATTGCTGGCTTCAGGGGTTTCCAATTGGTGGATGAGCAGCAGACAGTAGTTGGGCAATTTATCTGCTTGCCAGATAGCTTCTTGGAGTTGTGGGTGGGCTGCCCGTGCGCTTTCAGGACAGATGCTAAGGCACCAATCCTGAAGAAGCCCCCCAATAAGAACGACAGGAAAGTTCCCTAATGCAAGATGACAAACGTTTGCAAAGGGTTCCTTGCATACATTATCCTCTGCTGCGAGCAAAAGGTGGGAGAGTCGCCACAAAGCACATCCTGGCTCAACAAAGCTATGCGTCCATGGTTTTTCGGTGATTGTACAGATGCGTTCTTGTTGGATTGCAAAGGCGCATAGTCGTTCTGTTCCAACTCCCTGGGGATTTGTTTGGAAACCAAACATGGAGCGATACCAGGGAGACGATTGCAAAGGCTGTTGTATACGCACGGGGTCTCCACCATGCTTGAAGAGCAGAATCTCCAGCGTGTCTTGGAGACGCAATAAATACAGGTTTGTAGCTCGGCTAGGGCCAAGATATCTCACATGGATTGGCTGATGGGCAAGCCAGCAAACAATGAAACCTGTGTCAGCGATTTTGATTGTAATAAGAAGTTGACGAAGAAAGAGAATGATTCTGTGATAGGTACAATGATGCAATAGTTCTTGTTGATAAACATTCAGGGCATCACTGTCGGCAGAGAGAGTGCACAAGGCTTGCACGATCTCTTCATTGAAAAAAATCCACTGCGGTACCGCTGCTTGCTCTGCATAGTCAAGGAGGTTAAGATCAGTAAGAAACTTGATCAAAGGCTCTTTGCCTAGAATGTCGAAACGTTGATCTCGTCTGTGCTTGTTACTGTTGTCAATAGCTTCTTTGGTGAGATAGTGTGGCAGCTTTTGCGTGACTATAGGTTGAGCAATTGGGGGTTTTTTGACTGGTGACATAACTAAGTTCCGGTAGTTGATGTGTCGGTAAGGTTCTGGTACAATTGTAGTTTGGGTGCTTCTGCCTGACATCTTGAGGTTGTTTTCAATGGTTTGTCGAAAGGAGATATAACCTTGTCTAACGTCATCCGGGGAGGCCACACCAAAGAAGCATTCAGTTTTTCCTTGGATCCATGCTCGAACATGATCAGGCGTGCCAATAGCAAGGCTGACAAGCTTAGGATGGAAAGAGTTGCCAACGAATGAGCGAATTGTGTGCGAGTGCAAAACATGTTTAAGACGCGAGATAGTGGCAAAGTTGCGACTAAGCCCTGAGACTTGCAAAACCTCGGTGTCAGTTAGGAAGCGGAAGGGAACTCTTATACTGCTGTTGTGAAATAAAGGGAGGACATCTCGAAGCACAGCATCCTTCTCTGGATTAGATGAGGTTTTGTTGTAGAAACAACTCAAGAAGCGCCTCCATGCCGGATAATAGATCGCAGGGATAAAATCGCTCCATTGGAAGGCAGGGACCGAACTATCAGTGAACATGTTTGCTATTACAGCAAATCGTTCATGTGTGTGCCAGTACGATGTTCTCCACAGTAAAGCTGCAGGATGGTAACTGGTCCAGCTGTAACGAAGTGCAGTGTCACTGAGGACTTCAAGGGGTCGCATGAAGGGTTTGATAAAAACATCACGAAACTTCCCTTTGTCATGGATGGACAGTGGTTTCCAGTCAGCCGGCCATTGTAAGTCTTCTTGGCACAAGGCTTGAGAATCAACCGTGTCGTGTAGAATATTGTTTTGGAAAAAGAGACGGAGTCTTTTAGCTGGTGATATTTTAGAAGTACACCACGTCATCTTGTCCCGTGTAATGTGTGCTAGGCCAAGGCAGGCTCTGATGAAGGTAAAGTGATCGTAATGCATGGAACCTGCATTCTCAATGAGAAAACGAATGTGTGTCTTAGGAAGGACTGTACCAAGTAGGTATAGCGCGAGATGCATCGTAAAGAAAAAGACGCTGTCGGGGCCACAAATGCCTAAGCGTCCATGTTCCTGACCCGCAAAGGTGAGGTCAGTGCAGGGACTACCTCCAATAACAAAAACATGACAAAAGTCACTCAAAGTGACGAACTCTCTTAAGATTCTTGCTCCATCATCAAAGAGAATGTCAACATCATTCGCATAGAGGAAGATACCTCCTTTGAGGCTATGTATCCACTGCACGTTGACGGAGATTCCATGTTTTTCTGCAACCAAATATCTGAGCGTTTCATCCCTTTCACACAGCACACAGACTTTGGGGCGATAGCCAAACTTCTCAATCAGGATGTCTAATGACGACCCGCAACCATCAAACATACTCAGAACAGCGTATGGTGGATTGGATTCACAACGCTGCATGGGTTGATCAATTGGAGAGGCAGGCGATGCAAGGTGATCCGCCTGTGATGACTGCGACAAGGATGTTTCAACTGCTTTAAGTTGTTCCGCAGGAATAGTTGCATCACCGGGCGGCGGTGGGCATAGCTTCTCCGGAATGTAGGTAGCTTGGAGTTCGTTCACACTAATAGGAACAAGGCCAATAGTATCTTTTCGATGTCCAACATCAATGGTCCTTTTGATAGCCTGTTTTCTTTTGGGTGCACTTACTTCTCGCTGCCCAAATTTGTCCTTGTCACGTTTGGAGTCTTTGCCACGCACTATATTCGACATTCGTTTCGGAGGTCGCGTGTGGGACCATGTACTCGAAATTGTCGCGTGTCGATACAGGATACCACAAATTCGATCACCTGCTTTGATTTGTGAGACACTTAATTGACTCAGTCCAGTAGCATTATCATACTTCAGCGTTGTGGAATTGACATTTTCATGCTCTAACACATAAAAATGCTCACAGGGTTGCTGTTCACCATTTAGCGGGTCTGGACCCTGATGAATGACTAATGCAATACATTGCCAAATCTGCCCACCTGATTGGAAGGTATCTTTGTCAAGGAGCTTTTCGTAGTCTGTTGCAAGTGGCTGTCTCTCTCGTTGAAAGTGCAGCCACACCAGTCGGCAGGGCGAACAAAAGATGGTGGCCCAATTAAAGTTAATGGCACATTCTTGACATTCTTGACCAGCATTTCTTCCATTATCACATCCAATGGGCAAAAGATGCTCTGACCATGGAAAGGCAGCTTCAAAGAAGGCAACGTGTAGCAAAAGTCCTGTCGGTAAAGCGGTGACAATGAATGTAGCAACATTGTGCTCAACAATTCTATGACAACTCAGACAGGTAAATGAGACTCTAGATCCGAGTAAGTCATGAAAGGGAGGCGGAATGATCGCGACAATGGACTCATATGTTCTCAGCAGGTCCATGTGAGTATCTTTAGGGAGAGTCGACATAGCCAATGCTAAGTGATAGTGATCAAAATCATCATTCGGTAGATAGGATGCACAAGTCCATCCTTTGGCTACCGCAACCATTGCTCTGTGACCAATGTGATTTTCAAAGTTTACTTGTTTGTTCCAATTTGCCTTGGATACAATGCGCAGTGCAGCCGTATAGTAACAAGCAGTGGCATTGAGATTCTCATACAAGGAGACTGCTCGTTGAATATCTTCATCCTGAAAATCCATATTTTGCAAGGAGACATCCTGGCTGATCATCTGCTGTATCTGTTGTGTATAAGATTGTCGACGTTTGTTTTGGAGAACTCCATTCATTGAGTTTCGGTTAGTATCACAATCGGAGGCATGTTGTGCGTTGATTCCTCGTTTTACAAGACGATGACTAAGGCCATCACCTCGTTTGGGGGTAGGTTTTGCAGCGGGTTTCTTGACTGGCTGTTGGCGTGTGTCACTTGTGCTTTTTTTTGTGGATGGCTTTCTGTCTGTAATCACTTCAACAGTGTGTTTTGACTCAGTCAAGAGGGCACTATGCCCTGTTTCTTTCTTTGGATCGTCTTCTAATTGTTGCTGTAAATCTTGGTATACCTGTTCACAGAACGAATCTGTTGAAAGCTGTGAGGCTTCATTGTCCGATGTACTGTCTTTGAAGGAAAAGGGAACAATAACCTTTTCTTCAGGGAGCTCTTTAGCTTGGCGACTCGCGGTAGAGCATGATTGGGATTGTTGCACTCCTTTTGGATGTTTGGCACAATCTTGCTTTACCTCTCTGTGAGCGAAGCGCAAGGCAGAGCCTTCATCAACTTGCATTGATTGGTTTACTGAATAGGGATCATATTGGATATTGGGAATGTCAGCTATGCTTGCCAGTTGACATGCAGGTGTTCCAGAATTTTGACGCAAGGGTGATGCTGGACTAACCTGACTTTCTCGATTTGCGGCTTGATGTTCATCACCATCTTTGAAAAAAGGGTCAGAGTTATGTTTTGGTGTTATTTCTTCTTCATGGGGTGTAGACCCCATTGCATCATTTTCTGTCTGTAAAGGACTGACTGCATCTTGATTGTGATCAGATGAAGATGGTATCGAACGAGCAGGCGATTGTTTGTTGTCACGACATTCGCCAGTGAAAGTGGTGTCTATTTGGGCATTTATGCTACATTGGGGGCTGCTGCCAGTAATATTTGCCGACTGCTTTGTTGCAGCGGGCTTCGTATCATGTTTTTGGTGCGAAGAGTGATTGTTGTACCAAATTGACAGGACACGGCCAAAAGGCGCTTTCCCAAAGATATCATGGATGTCCATTTGACCCGGTAAGAAGAGAATAAGGTTCGCACGGTCATAGACACTAAGCTCAAGTGCATTATTGAGGCACCGTGAGACCTTGCCTCTTTCAAAACGTGGTTGAAGTACTTGTAGCTTCTGACCAGGTTCAATTTGGCAGTGAATAATACTTTCATGCTCCGGCAAGGTAGTAATAACATCTTCTTTATGCAGCTGGAGAGGTGGCTTTGTGGCAGTGCATTCGAGGAAAATAGTATGATGGTCAAGGAGATGCCTTTGTTTCATTAGAATATCAAGAAGGTAAGAGGCCTCTTTGATAGAGAGTTCAGCTTCAACAAAGCAAATGGGAACAATCTCATCAAGAAGATCAACTGCTACATCTCTCTTGCCAATTTCAAAGCTAAAAACTTGTAACTGTCCAAATCTTCTACGTGACATGCTGTTACCTGGCAGAGGGAAGAATCCACTAAGTCGAGCACCTTGACATAGTCCTTTATTATGTGCACCAACATGATGATCAGTTTTGGTTTCTTTAACATAAATGTTGGAGGTCCTTTCAGTGGTATGGACATCAGGTTGCTTGTAGTGGACAATTCTCTTATTAGCCTTGTGGTCAATGAAAGTGCTAGGTATTCGCGGGAACAACGTAGGTGATGCATAAAAGGCAACAACTTTCTGTTGGCCTTTGTCTTGGACATGTACTACGGCTGGTCGGATCTGTATAGCTCCCAAGACTTTTTGTAGCTTCTTACTAAACTCGACATCGACGATCCCATCTTTCATCATAAGAGGTCCATCATCCTCAATCTGAAAGGCTTCATGAGTGTCACTTCCTGTCGTACCAAAATCAACAGTCCAAAGGTTTTCATCGGTTCCCGCGGTGAAAGAACATTGCAGGCTACCTTCTTCTTTGCCGAATGGAATCTTAATCTGTTCTTGGAAGGTTCTGAGCCTAAAGTGTTCAAGTTCAGTTCCTTCAGCATAGATGACCAAGAGCAGTCTTTTTTGGATATAGTATGGAATATTCATGTCAATCAAAATGCTCTGAAGTTGCCATCTTTCCTCTTGCGTGCAAGATCTGATATCTAAAAAGGTGACAGTGTGAAAGCAATAGAAAGCGGGGGCATCACTAGGACGTACATTCCAAAAGAGTGGAATTACTCTTTGGAGGTCTTGCTGAGCGGAGGAGGCAACTTCTTGACTCAGACAATCATAGATTGACACCAGGGAATCTGTCACTGTTTGAACTTCTGATTCAGCAATGCCAAAAGTGACACAGCATCGGTCCGTCGCTCCAAGCTCTGTATGGAGAGGGGGGTCATGCGTATAAACACGAAACCGAAAGACTCCAGGCACGGCAGTAATAGCAGCATGGATCTGTGACGTGAGGGACTTGCTGGAACACAGCCATGTTTCTGTATATTCTAGACTTGGCGAGAAGACTTCAAAGCTATTTACATTACGAGTGGCATTGAGTGCAACGAAATATGTAGCTTTGGTAAAGGTGCGCGAGCCTCCATTTTGTGCAAATTCAAAGCTTTTGTATTTGCTAATTCGCTGTATGTGAGCGCGGTGTCTTTTTAGCGAAGTGCAGACCCCAATCGTTAGGTCAACACAAGTAGCACTCAAAGTGCACTCATGAAAAAGAAGCACATGTCGTAGTTGAGTGCCTGAGTGGTAGAGTTGCAAAATGATATCTTGCAATCGACTTTGTATTCCATAAATAACAATGTCTATTGGATGACTTCCAGAAGCGGCAGCACAGACATTATTGTACTCATCTTCACCAACTATGAAAAGATTACGGCTAAAACGGACTGTGTTGATCATGCTAGGAAAACGACAGAGAAAAAAGATGCGAGGTGATGCAGCTAAAGAGAGTCTACTGAGCTGTGAGAAAATCCCTTTTGTCTCAAATGAATCGAGAATATCATCATAGATAAATTGAGAAATCGTGCAAGAGACTTCTTTAGAAACCATCAAGGAGACAAATGAAGCCTGTAACGAAACTCGAATGGTGTCTAAGGACACCCTTCAAGTGTGCTTGTAGGGTGAGGCGTGGCTAAGGCTGCAATCAAATGGAGTCTAAGGACCCCACTTGAAATTGTACGGTGTCTGAGGACACCACACAATTGCAACAGAATGAGAATGCTCAAAAAGCAAACGAAGACCCTAAGCTCAGAGTAAGAAGAACCTAACTACGCGTGCCGGCCCGGAGAAAACTTCTTCCCTTTAAGAAGTAGTCTTGAACCTCCTAGCTCAACGGCTTTTGCCGCGAGTTTGAGCCAAGACGCCTTGAGCCAAAAGGGTTACGGAACACACAACTCCTCTTCCAATTTGTCGGAGTCTCCGACGGCCAAGCTGGGATCCTGGAGATCTCAATTCAACAGACAGTCGGCAGGGCACAACCGCAACCATTTGGCAGCATGTCCGAGAATATGCAGCGGCCGGTCATAGTGGAGGACTTGGCTGACATGACAGCCCCAATGCAAGGAACTCCGTTGGCGTGAACCCAGCTACACCGTCCGACCACCCCAAGAATGAGCAAGAGCAACAAAAAGTCACTGCAGAGATTGAACCGGACAATGACCAAGGGGAAAACGAGCAAGGAGGCACTGCAGCCACAGACCTGAAACTGGCATCGGAACAAGTGGCTTTTTTCCACGAGTACGGACGCCGTGTGGGCATGGTGCCCAGGTCATCGTTGAAGGGAGGGAAAGTCAGTCGGATGGTGGAGAAAAAGACAAGGACCACAACAACAACCCAACAAAAAACCAACCCAAACCAAACACCCAAGCCCGCAGGCCGAAACTCCACCATCTTGTAGTCTTTCCTCTACACTAGGTGAAACGTGTGAAACAGAGACTAGTGGCAATTAGTGGGCCTGAATTCGCAAAGAAAAGGACTGCAGCGCAAGTTGTGTTCATGGAAAGCCGCCTAGGAGGCTTCAAACGGACTTTCCTTACCAAGTGTTGATGACCAGCAGCCACACCACAGTGTGGCAAAACAAGGTCACTTTGCAGGTCAGGTGTCTCGCAATGCTCCAGTGGTGGGTGTAACCAGGTCGACCAAGTGTGCGAAGATCTAAGCAGCAATCCGTGGAAAAGACCATTCTTGCAGCACAACCCGTTCAACTGGTGGCGCATACAAGACCAGTCACATGCTGCTCGACAGAATGCAAACATGGCGGCAATTCCTAGCGAGAGAAGCCTGCAGCTAAGGGTGAACCGGGTACAACCTCCAAGGGGAGGCAGACCCAACACCCTTCGGCACACAACGGTGCCAAAAAGGAGATGTCACTTGCGTCTGTGAGGCGCTGCGTAATGGCAAAAAGTGAAAGATTCGTGCAAGGTCCGTGTGAAACATGTGAAACAGTGAGCTCTCCAGCATGATATCTGTACCTCTTTGTACAAAATTGGAAATGTCGGACATCAACAGCGGGAACTAAGGTTCCCCCTGGGCATCCTTCATTGCCACTATCTACCACCCGCCGTGTAGGAACGCAGAACTGAGGCTCTCGCTCCTATCGGCTCACTGCGCAGCGGATAGCGAGAAAAGGTCATGGTTCTACTTGGTGTCTGTGCACTTTTCTTGCCGTATATGCCTGGAAATCCTTCTTTTCTAACGCTCGAATACTGGCACTTGGCTCAACTCACTGCCTCTGAAGCATTGCTGGTCTTTGAGGCTGGGTCTAGATAGTCTTCTCGCCAAAGGTCGTTTGCATTGTAGATCATCGAATGCCATGGTGCCGAAGTACTTGCATCTTGGGGCGACCACTACCCGCAGCACTTGACGCCTACATCAATGACAACTACTGTGTCTGGCAGGTGGACGATTTGCAGTTGTCGACATCACCGCCACGCCGAGACCCTTCTCTTATCCGACAGCATCTGGGCACTCACTCCATGCATAACGGAGGGCAACTATGGTCAGTTACTCGTGTTGAGGAGTCTGTTTCGCAACTGCTGGCCTGCTCCGGACCCGAGCTAAGGCTCGCACCCAGACTCCAACAGGGCCACGACAGCTGTGGATGGAAGGATGTCCCTCCATCCTAAACCAGGGGTGTAGCCCATGTCCGGGATCATATGCAGCCAGGGTGGCCATTTCATGGCCGGACAGATGGCAAAAGCATTTTCTTCCGCATAAACCCCTCGCCATCTGCGTGTTCCGGGCATTTTGACCAGCCTCCGAAGGGCAGTGCAATCCAAGAAAGCCCTACTTCCAATACACTTGAGAGCAGGCGGAATGGCAAGCTCAACAAGTGCTGCACAGCTCATAAAGGCTTTAATCCGGACTGTATGGAGAGTTGTCGGTTGGAAGACTTCCCGAAGGCTAGTGCAGTGGCCAAAAGTGAATTCCGGAATTTCTTCAATCGTGGTGTTACAGAGGTCAACACTCTTAAGCAGTCGACAACTGTCACAAGCGTGCGCTCCTGTGGCTACAAAGTGCTTTGGGAGCGCAAGTGTGTGGATGCCTGTGGAGCTGAGGCAGCCCGTAGCTGGCTCTCTGGTCCTGTCTTGCAGGGTTAACCCGTTCGATTCAGATCGCCATCTGGCATCGGAACAAGTGGCCATGCAAGGTTTGCATTGCTACCAAGTCACAGCTCAAGCTGCCGCCGCCACAGCCAGGAAAGGCATTACATTGCCACCTATGCGACTCTACAGCGATCTACCCCGAGAATGGACAATGGCGAGATTGTGCATCTTGTATACAAACAAGTGAATCGATATGAGCAATTAAGATGTTTCACTCCCCTTGACCTGGGGGAGATTGACCGACTCAATGCATTTTTGCTGTGTGATAATTTTGAGCAACTGTCATGGGTGGAGCTACCCACCGAAGGACCAGATTCGGACGCCTTCGATGAGGAGTTTATACGGAATTCCCCTGCCCCAAGACAGTGCATTGAGGAACCACGGCGGGTGCCTTAGCACCAGTCCTGGGTAAACATCCGTCCCTTGAGCTGCCTTTCTTGCTCGGAGTGTTAGGACCCATGTCTCAGCAGCTGTCCGGGGAGGCCCTCCGTGGCGACACCGGTTTTGCTA